>JABYQR010000310.1:0-52785 GCA_022592445.1 Cytidiella melzeri
AGCTTGCCGACCCGAACGGTAGCGGGTCTGAGACGATGGTGCCAATCTAGGAAACGAAAGGTGAAGACGCGAAGGAGCCAAGAAGTGAAGAATTGTGCATGTCAAGACGTACTGCGAAATATTTGGGTAACCCCTTGATACCCTTGCCCTCTCCGGCCTCTTTTCTATAGAACCGTTTGGGATCTAGTTGATTTCGTAGACGTAAAGCCTCCACTTCACGGTAGAGCTTCGGAAGTTCCGCCTCAGACGGTGCTGGCAAGTCGAACCAGCTCGCTCCTGCAGTTTTTGTTTTGAGCTAGTAAAACCGTACCCTAAGAGTTTGGAGAAGAGACAAGGTGAAATGTATGCTTACAGCTTTCTGCTCCTTTTTGGTGAGCTGCCTGCTTTTGGGAAGAGCGGACGGAGGGAGCGCAGGTGTCAAGGGTAGTGCGGAAGTGGACGCATTTTCTACTTGTTCTGCGTCGAGATCGCGGGTGTTTGTTGATCGTGCGCCTTTCGTAGAGCAGAGATCAATATAGGGAGTGGGAAGTGTGCCTGGGTTTAACGAAGGCAACGGTCTAGAGAGGAGAGCCTTCTCGATGTTTGCAAAGCTGGAAAATGGACAGAACAACGCACGGCTCCGTCTCGTCCTTGCCTAATTGTATTACATCCTCTTCAAAAGTAACAACACTTGCTGCTATTGCGTTTTGCCGTGCCTTCTGCAGTAAAGAGTCGAGGAACTGCTGTGTTATCTCCTCTTCAGAATCACTGTCTTGCAAGGAGAGATTCGAATCCGAGTCTGAGTCTGAGTCTGAATGCCATTCAGAGGGAGACTCTGCATCTTCTTCCACACCCTCGATCTCCTCGTCTTCTGGGAGAGCACGTTCTTTGCCCTTGTCGAAAGCTGTGAGAGACATGAATGAACACCGAAAGGTGAAAGCGTGCGGGGAGACAAGACTGTAAAGAAGGCGGCGGCTTGTTAGCAATTAGCAGGTGTTCCGGGTCCCAGCACACCTAAATCAAGATCAAACCCGCCCGGTGCCCCCGATCACCTGCGCCATCATGCAGACCGTCACGCGCAACCTCGTGCGTCGGTCATGTAGGATAGCAAGACCACCCCAGACAGCAGGGAAACGCTTCAACCACACCAGCGCAAAACAAGGCAGGAGAGATGCTGGCCACACAGACAGAACGACACACTTTGGCTTCCAGACTGTACCAGAAGAGCAGAAGGAGTCGCTCGTGAAGGGGGTCTTCAACTCGGTCGCGTCGAGCTACGATGTAATGAACGACGCTATGTCACTTGGTGTGCACCGGCTATGGAAAGACGAATATGTTTCGTCGCTCAAGCCAGGCGCGAAGGGCGCGCTGCGCTGCATTGACCTTGCGGGTGGAACGGGAGACATCGCATTGCGGATACTAGACCACGCTAGGGAAAATTACGCGGATAGGGAGACCTCTGTAGATGTGGTGGACATCAACGCGGAGATGCTGAAGGAGGGGTACAAGCGGTTCAAACAGACAATTTATCACAACAGTACGTTCTCTGAATATATGCACCTGTAGTTCGTCCCGCTCACCGTGACGTAGCCTCGCAGGTAGCGTTTATCGAGTCTAATGCTCAGAGTCTACCTGTGGAACAATTCCCAGACAATACGTATGATTTGTACACAATTGCGTTTGGCATCAGGAATTGCACATCCGTACCTGACGTGCTTAAGGAGGCCTACCGCGTGTTGAAGCCTGGAGGGACCTTTGCGTGCTTGGAGTTTAGCAAAGTGAACAATCCCTTGTTCGGAATGTGAGTTTGATGCGTTCCCAGACGTATCATTCTGTGACTTACGTATCGCTGTAGGCTTTATGACCAGTACTCTTTCTCCGTCATCCCCATGCTTGGCAGCATCCTTGCTGGCGATCGAGATTCGTACCAATATCTGGTTGAGTCAATACGAAAATTCCCCACCCAGTCCGAGTTCTCGCAAATGATCCAAGAAGCTGGGTTCACGACGGGCGGGTTGCACGAAGGCAGAGGGGGTGCATGGACAGACCTGTGGGGTGGCATCGCGTGCATACACAAGGGTGTAAAGGTATGACCATAGAAACACGCGTTTATCATAGATAGAAATGGACAACATGTAGACCATAATGCGCTGCCGTCGCGATTCAAGCTTTGTTCGCGCTCTGAGGAGACAGGGCTTTCAAAGCTCTTCATTGTACTGTAACTTGAGAGTACGGCTCTGCTCATAAACGCTCGTCACAAGCGTGTCACGGTAAACTGACTGAGCGGGCGGCCTCGAGGTTGCTTGTTACCCTCTCACCACCACCACCATCCTTTTCTAATTTTGAGCCACCACACCTCAACCAGCCTTCCAATATGGCGAGTCCATCGACGAGCGGATCGTCGCCACCGATGCCACCGGCTAATGCTGATCTTGCGACGACTTGGGCATACTTGGAAGAGGGTGTAGACCATATCATGACCAAGTTGCAGACGGGTGTATCGTACTCCAAGTACATGAGCCTCTACACCGTCTCGTACAATTACTGTACGTCTTCGAAGATGCACACTGTAGGCGACGGCATGTCGCTCGGTCAACGAAGTAAGTCAATTCATGCCGCCTCTGCTCCCTGCCATGTCTTTCTCAACTCACTTGTCCGCTTTTGCCAATGCTAGCGGGAGCAAATCTAATGGGGTCCGATTTGTACAACAATCTCATTCGTTATTTTGTTGCGCACCTAAAGACTCTGCGAGACGTAAGTTGTTGGAGTTTGTGGCTCGCGTGCGGTACTTTGACTCCTCTCTTCAGGCCTCAGACAACCTCCAGGACGAGGCGCTGTTGAAATACTACGCAACGGAGTGGGATAGGTATACGACCGGTGCGAACTACATCAACCGCCTGTTTACCTACCTCAATCGACACTGGGTAAAGCGCGAACGAGACGAAGGGCGTAAGAGCGTCTATCCCGTATACACTGTAAGCCGCGCACAGCAGCCGCTTTGGGAGTACATCTGACGGCCAGAAATATTCTCAGCTTGCCCTCGTGCAATGGAGAACAAACTTCTTCATGCATGTTCAGAGCAAACATCAGAAGCTTGCCGGCGCGGTCTTACGACTCATCGAGCGACAGCGAAACGGAGAGACGATCGACCAAGGTTTGGTGAAAAAGGTCGTCGATTCGTTTGTCTCGCTTGGTCTGGATGAGAGCGATATCAACAAGGTATCGTATGAGGTGTACAAGGAGCACTTTGAGCAGCCATTCCTCGAAGCCACGGAGAAGTACTACAGGAAGGAGTCAGAGACTTTCCTAGCAGAGAACAACGTGCAAGACTACCTCAAGAAGGCCGAAGAACGCTTGCGTGAGGAGGAGGACCGTGTCGAACGATATCTGAATACGAACACCCGTAAGGGTCTTATCAGCAAGTGTGAGCACGTACTTATCCGGGAACACGCCGAGCGTATGTGGGACAGCTTCCAAAATCTCCTCGACTTCGACAAGGACGAGGATTTGCAACGCATGTATGCCCTCCTTGCACGGATTGCGGAAGGTCTAGAGCCACTTCGCAAGAAGTTCGAGGAGCATGTGAAACGTGCTGGTCTCGCTGCAGTCTCTAAACTTGTGAGCGAAGGTGGCGACAGCGCAGAGGCTAGTACGGAAGCCGACCCCAAGGCGTACGTTGACGCCATGCTTGAGGTGCACCACAAGAACTCGGAGACAGTTACGCGCAGTTTTCGTGGCGAGGCAGGCTTCGTGGCCAGCTTGGACAAGGCCTGTCGTGACTTTGTCAATCGCAACGATGCGACCGGTACATCCACGACCAAGTCGCCTGAATTGCTTGCGAAGCACGCGGATGTGCTTCTAAGAAAGAGTAACAAAGTAGCGGAAGAAGAAGACCTTGAGGGTGCGTTGAACAAAGTGGTATGTAAGATGGGTAAATCCATTATGTTACTCTTCTTACCCATTGTCGTCAGATGATCCTGTTTAAGTACATCGAGGACAAGGACGTGTTCCAAACGTTCTACACGACGAAACTTTCGAAGCGTCTCATCCACGGTGTCTCTGCTTCAGACGAGGCAGAGGCGAGTATGATTTCCAAGTTAAAGGAGGCATGCGGCTTTGAGTACACAAACAAGCTTCAGCGCATGTTCACGGGTGAGTTCCGTGACGTGTAGTTTTCGGTTTCTGGCTGACAGGGTTTCTAAAGACATGAGCTTGAGCAAAGATCTCACGGATCAATTCAAGGAGCGTATGCAGCAGAACCACGACGACATGGACATCAACTTCAGTATCATGGTTCTAGGTACCAACTTCTGGCCGCTGAACCCCCCTGGCCACGAATTCATTATTCCTGCGGACATTCTTCCTGTGTACGAGCGATTCACAAAGTACTACCAACAGAAGCACTCTGGTCGTAAGCTCACCTGGCTCTGGAACTACTCGAAGAACGAACTACGGACGAGCTACCTGAACCAGAAGTACATCTTCATGACGAGCGCCTACCAGATGGCTGTTTTGACGCAGTACAATCAGAATGACACGCTTTCTTTGGACGAGCTGATGACTGCGACCTCGATCAGCAAGGAGATTCTGAAACAGGTCCTTGCTTCGCTTGTGAAGGCTAAGGTTCTGCTCAATGATGAGAAGGAACAATACGATTTGAACCCCAGTAAGTGCATTTGAGAGGACTTGCAGACAGTCAGGCTCATGTCGCACGCAGACTTCAAGTCGAAGAAGATCCGTATCAATCTTAACACGCCGCTCAAGGCAGAGCAAAAGACGGAAGCGACGGATGTCTTGAAGACCGTCGACGAGGATCGTAAATATGCTATCCAAGCTACGATCGTTCGGTACGTTTACCAGCATCATCGTCCCCTCAACGATCATCTGATGCGTTCCACAGTATCATGAAGGCAAGGAAGACCATGAAGAACCAGCAGCTTATACAGGAAGTCATTGCGCAAATCTCCCAACGCTTCCAGCCGAAGATCCCAGACATCAAGAAGGTATGTGAATCCATCATCATCTACAAGTGCGGAGAACTTACCATGGGCTTGTAGGCTATCGACCATCTGTTAGAAAAGGAGTACATTGAGCGTGTTGATGGCACTCGAGATACGTTCGCTTATGTCGCGTAGAGGCTCTTTGTGCGTTCACTTTTCTCTTCCATGGTGCTTTTGCCCGATGCATTACGTTGTAATCCCACAGTTGGACATTGTAGCATATCTATCTTACTCCCTCGTTGCTTCGCTGGCGCCGAACCAGAGACGAGAGTTAAAAGTCGGTTGGTATCACACACCATGAAACGTCAAGGCTGCTTTCCGTTCACTAGAGCGCGGAGTAAAAGTACAGGAAAGCGAGTGCTGACATGCTCTTGAATAGAGGGCACAACAGCCAGTGAGGATGAGAAGAGGAGCGCGCACTACTGTAACAATGCTTATATGCGGCATCGTCGGGACTCGGGATATGTTTCATTAGAGTGCAGTATACGCTGTTCTAGTGCCGGTCCTGTATTATACATTACAGCGCGGGTGTGCGGATCCTATGTGGTCATTTTTTTGACTATGCTGAGCGAGGAACGGGGTTAGGAAAGAAATGTCCGGCCGTGTCTTATTCGTCGAATTTTTTGTACATCCCAAACGGCCCAACATCTCGTCCTCCCAGCTTACCTTTAAACGTCCTCGCCGGCACCTTTGGTAGATTCGAGAGTTTGGGCAGTTCGGGGACAGGTGTCGTCGAGCCTGAAGAGCTCTTGTGTGGGTCCTGCAGCAGATGTTCCGCGGCCAGTTGCCTCAAAAACGCGTTCTCTTGTTCCAGCCTTGCCAGCTCGGATTCACGCTCTAGTGCGTACTCCGCAGCTGCGAGCTGGAGTTCTCGGTCCGATATAGGCTGACCTCCTTCGTCATCGTTGACATTGACCTCTAGCGAGTTCACTATGTGTCGGTCGCGAATGGAGAAGAGGGCGGAGGGTGCGGACGGCGTCTCGGACGGTTGCGGTAGGACTGAGGGATCTTCACCGCCCAATACTCGCATGATGGAGCGGAGGAGCTCACAGACGCGTCCGAGGTGCACAGAAAACGTCGAGGAGTGAGATAGGGCGCGCGAGAGTTCTTCTGTTTCGTGCAACAGTATCTTACGCTCGTAGTCGCGTACGATTGTCAGCTCACGTTGCTGCACCTCGTTCTGGGGAGGTTATGTTTTGAGAACTCGGTTGACGGAGGGTTTCCAGCAATAAGAACGTACGGCTTGAGTTCTAAAAGTGCCCATAACGTTTTCCAAGGTCTGCTCGTACTCTTTGATGAGGGCGTTAAGCTGCTTGTTGTCGTTCTGGAGCGTATTGTTCTCCACAATCATTTGAGCATTCATTCGTTCCAGCTCTGCATTGTACTCGTCTATAAAGGATAAGCTGTCAGACTATGAGAGCGAAGCAGAATCATCTGTCGACGCGCCTTGCGACTTGTCTAAGTTGAACCTGGACTTGGAGTGTCAGTAAGCTCAATGCCGTCCGCAGGGAGGAAGCCACAAGGGGACGCACCTCCTAAGGACGAATCCGGTCTGCGAATGGATAGCCTGAGTCTAATGCCTTTCTATGAGCTGCTGCGTGTCTCTAGCCTCTCTGTTTTCATTCACCTTGACTCCTCCGGCAAGGGAATGCAGGCCTATGGAGGTGTTGCGATTCTGAGCTAGGTGCTCTGAGACTTCATTGAGCAACGACCAGACTCGCATGATATCCGAGTCTTTGTTTGAGTCCATTACTGCCATTTGGGCGCGAAACGCGGTCTGGTGAGGATAGAGGGTGTGTAGAGGTAAATGTGAGAGTGCAAGGAGCGAAGTCGGTGGCTGAGTATAGACGCCCTGAAGCCTGCCCACTACTGCTCTTCTCTGTTCATTCATCTGCATTGCTGTGTCTCGGGGAGGTAACTGGAGCCAGAGGTTGCTATGCATATCCTAGCGAAAGTACACCTGTGCCATGTTGGAGTGTGTGCTGGTGAAGACTGAGTCGTTAATGTTACTAGAAGCTCCAAGTCGACGGTGAGTTTACCTATTGCCTCTTGACTCTTCATGCCCCTTTGCAAGGTTTCATTTTCTGACACCGCACCACCTTCAAGCCCTCCAGGCTGTTGTCTTCGCGCTATGTAGCCCAAGCTAACTCGTTCTATGATTCAAGGTCTACTGAGGATGCTTAAAACGCGGTTTGCAAGACTATGCGCGAGGCGTTCCTGCGCAGGCGTACTTTCAACTCGAGCATTTCAGAACGCCTGCATGCGCAGATGACAAAACTACAGCTGCACCGATGATTCGGTATTCCGCGATCGGCAATTAGGCCATCGCTGAGGTTTCGCTACAAACGACAGCGAAGTCAGTGTCTCGCTGTGGGCTGTAATAGCTAGACAGAGCCCGAAGATGACATGCTCCGAGGCGTACTGCGGTCATCGCAATCGTATGCGTAGCGTTCTGCAATTCAGGTGTATGTGGGTTTGTCAGACTCTTCGTGACTAAGCCTCTCAATAGATAGCCTGCATCCTGGATTGCCGACGCTGACGTTGTTCGCCGGGTCTTCCGCACTGGGAACGATTTCCGTGTAAGGAGTGCTCATTTCTCTAAAGAATGACGCTACATGAGGAGATAACCTTCATTCCCAAGGATGACTGATGCTGCTACTCACCACAGGTATAAAGACCACAGGGAGAACAACTACACTCGCTGACCATCTCATACTACGACTACTACAGCGTTTTCAGAATCGATTCAAATGGCCGCAACAGCAATTCTCTCCTCTCGTGACGTACCAACTACCTTCAACTACTATGCTCCTATCGGCACAGAGGTCCCCTTCCAGTACACCTACAAACGTCCAGATGGTCAGCCACAGGACAACATTGGCAAAGATACACGCCCAGCCGTGGTTCACGATGCTCGCGGCAAAGAAGCAGAGCTTGGCCTCTCTCTCGATACCTCCGGCTTTCAGTTTGTAAAGCACGAGAGTGTCGAGAAGGACTTTATCAACGAGGACAGGATCAAGGAAGTGTACTACAAGGAGGTGGAAGAACTCTTGAAGAAGGAAGTTGGTGCGAAGAGGGTCTTCATCTTTGACCATACTATTAGGTGAGTCTCTTACGCAACTCTTGGTTGTAAGCTACCACATTGACTTACTGGCGTGGCAGGCGTAAACCTAGCGATAACGCTGCTCCTCTGGAAGCGCAACGAGGCCCGGTTGTAAGTCTTCAGATCAAGCTGCATGAGCTCTATTTATCCAGGTCGCTTCGCAGGAGCGTGTACACATTGACCAAACCTACGATGCCAGTGTCCGCCGAGTCTACCGCCACCTCGGTGATGACGCTGAACGCCTGTTGAAAGGCCGCGTCCGTATCATCAACGTATGGCGCCCTATCAAGAACCCCGTCGCCCACAAACCTCTCGGCGTATCTGACTGGCGTTATCTCGACCGCGAACATGATCTAGTGCCCTCTCGCCTCATCTATCCCGACAAGGAGGGAGGTACGTATCTCATTTTCGCCTTGCACATTGACGCATCTAACGCTGCTACCAGCTGTATACATGGTCAAGTACAATCCCCAGCACCGCTGGTATTACCTTTCAGATCAGACCCCCAGCGAGGTCACTCTCATCAAGTGCTACGATTCCGAAGTTGACAAAGCGAGATTAACCCCGCATTCCGCTTTCCCGGACGCTTCTGCATCTCCAGAGGCTCCCCATAGGGAGTCCATTGAAGTCAGAGTAATTGTTTTTGATACGGAATGAAGCAATAACAGCTAGCTAAAATATGTGTAATGGAGATCACTTGCCGTGGTATTTGACTTGTACTTGTACCGTCGTTGCTTGGTAAATGCTCGTAGATATTAGTTCATCTCGATCAAAGGATTCCTGTATCAAATGCAAAGTCATACAGAGCGTGAAAGAAAGTCGCAAGAAAGATGAGGTGGTCCATATGTGCCAAAGTACACCGGCAATGTGACCGTCTAGGACAGCGGGAACACCATTTCTGAGATGTCATCCTTTTCTCCTTGACATGAAGCAGCTCTAGAGCATCAAGGCCGCTATTTTGCAAAAGATTTGATGAGCGAGTCATAGAATTTCCTTACCAGATCCAACAATGTGAACCTGAGCAGACGGAACACCCATTAGCCACGAGCACAGAGCATATTTATTCGTTGCCCATCTCTTCTTCATCCGCTGCCCGCTGCGGCTTGTTTTTGGGACGATCAACCGCTAATACAGCGAAGTCGTATCAGATGTGATGTGAGTAACGACTGTTGCAAGGACGTACGATTGTACTGCAGCAGCTTCTCAATGAGGTCCACATGTGTCAGCACCATCCGACGGCAGCAATAACGCTTCAACTGCAGTGCATTAAGAGCATCTCTGTTTGAAAGGCACAGAGTGATGAGGAGGTGGGCTATAAACAGGATGCTGGATATGGCACGCACCCTTCTGGCATCTCCTTGATCATCTGCACATACTCAACCCATTTGTCGCCGACGACCTTGCCGCAGGAGAAGCAGCGTACTGGAATAATCTACCCGTGCATGTTTCAAGGGACTAGTCAGGACGTATAGCCAGATTGTACGTACCATGATGAAGGTAGCGGCCAAAGACAGACGGAGGGATGCAGAATTTCCGGCTCAGAAAGGAAACCCCACACGTGAGAGACGCGAAGCACGTGAGCGCAAGAACGCGGATGTCACTGTTGCGGCTGACGCTCCAAGTTGTTTTTGCGGTCCTTCACGCTCTCTCCATCCTCGACATGGAGAGTTTCGATCTACAAGAAGAGCTCCAGTCTCTCCAAGACTTTTCGAATTATGAAATACCCAATGAACATGACATCTCCGTTATGGATGGTCGCTCGGTGGCAGCCGTTCTTGAAGGCACAGTGGAGGCGGTCGCAGAGTCGTCGGACGCGATTACAGACCCAAATGTCTTTGACTCGTATCGCAGCCTGCTAAAGCACGCCGAGAAACTGCAAGGTGCTATCATGATCAAAATCCTCGACTCCATCTCTTCGGGTTTCCAGACACAGGTCGATACCACTCTGCGAGACTCAGCGGACGAGGACCAGCAGGCTCTTGCCTCGCGGAAATTGGCTTTGGAGATGTATGGTTTTCTTCTGCATATGTTTGCACTGGCTGCGGAGAGGGTGAAAGCTGGGGGGGATGAGGACATACCTGCTGCACCGGCGAGAGGCAGGAGGGGCAGAGGAGGAAAGGCTGCTGCTGCTAGGAATGCTGCAACGAGGGGAGTTGAGCGGTGGTCTTGGGATGCTCAAATTCCTGCCGTCTTGAATTTGATTACCAAAGTGTTCAGGATCAAGACGCAGAGGATTTGGGTGACTACTGTGGATCGAGACACGTTTATCAAGTGAGAGAAATGTTTTATCATGAATACCACTGCGTTTACGAGCTTTCACAGCTGCATCACTGCCCCTATATACAGAATCACAGAGAACGAGGGTTACATGAAGATAGAAGCCATACGACTCGGAGTGTATAAAACCATCTCGCTCGCGGTAAAGCATCACGGTCACGGTGTTTCTGCCCAAATCTCGATTATGCAGAGCTTGCAGTATTACGATCACCTTTCCGAGCCGATGGCAGAATGTCTTTTTGCGCTTGCGAGCCAATACGACCATACCCAGTTATGCGACGATCTCCTTCGCGACATCGCAGGAAAGGCGTTTAGTGCTCAGGATACGAAAGGTCCCCGACACTTTTCCCGTTTCCTTGTCAAACTGGCCGAGCTTCTACCCAGGGCGGTCTTGAAGCAAATCAGTTTGCTTCTAACACACCTTGACTCTGAGGTATGTCCCTGACAGACTTGTCTTCCATCTTCTTACAACGTGCGCTAGGCATATCCGATGCGTATTGCCATTGTCGAGGTCATTGGCCAGCTCATCCGCGAAATTGCGACCTCCGACGACCAAGTTGACGCTTCGCAAGCGAAGAAACAACTGAACGGCTTATACGATCTCCTCCTGGAAAGAGCTTTGGACCTCTCCTCCTATGTTCGCACGAAGGTCTTGTCGACTCTTTCAAAGCTATGCGACCTTCCGGTCAAGTTTCCCAAACAGCGTCTCGCTATCACGAAGGTCGCTGTCGATTCTCTGGAAGATAAGACTGCTACTGTGCGCAAGAGCGCGGTGATGCTGCTCGTTCAGCTCATTGTGACACATCCGTATGGATTGATGCATGGTGGTTTGTTGGGTCTTCGGGAATGGGAAGAGCGATATCAGGATACGTGCAAACAGCTGAAAGCTGTGGAAGACGTGATTGGTAAGGCGGTTGAGCGTGCTGAGGGAGATCAGGGTGCCAACGGCGAGGATGGCAGCGCCCAAGATGAGGAAGAAGAAGTGGACGAAGAAGAAGTGGATGCTGAGGTGGAGGAGGGAGAGGCTGGTCCCTCGAAACGGCGGACAAAGAAATCTGCAAAACAGTACGTATGGAAACACTAGAAAAGTCAAGTATGTCCACTCACGATACCCATAGTGTGAAGAAAGATAACGACGACTCCATGGATGTTGACGAAGAAGAAGATAGTGGTGATGAAGACGACGATGAGGGCGCCGAAGAGGATGATGCGGCCGACGAGAACGCAGGAGAGGGAGACGAGCCTCAGACCAAGAAGGTTCAACAGAAGGACAGGGCCAAGAAGGGGCGTAAGTCCGAGCTGAACATGGAAGCTCTACAGAACGAAGCCGTCGCCGTCGCCGCTCTCCAAGGCGACCAACTGCAGCAGATGCGTCTGAAAAGGAAGTATTATGCTGAATGCCTCAACTTCATCCGACAAGTCGAGGGAGGTATGCGGATTATTGAGGATTTACTAGCCTCAAACAGCAAAGCTGAAGTGTTGGAGAGCATGGAGTTTTTCCGTGTGGTTCACGAATACCAATTCGATGGGGCAGAGGTAAGTGTATTGTACGAAACCTCGCAAAGCTTCACCTTCATTTTATTCTTTGTTCAGGCAGGCATCAAGAAGATGTTACATCTTATATGGTCTAAAGACAATTCGTCCACATCCGAAGACGGCAAGGAGCTGAAGGGCATCCGACCGCGTCTGTTGGAATGTTACCGCAACCTGTACTTCGATGTCGTGCCAGACATGGAACCGAAACAGCAGGTGAACCGGATAGCCAAGAACATGATTGAGTAAGAAATATCTCTGCTCAAGCTCAATGATTGCGCTAACAAGTCCTTAGGCTTACATACGACGCATCTTTGGCCGAACTGACCAGTCTGGAAGAAATGATGCGTATCATGATGGAAGACGATCAAGTGCATGCCGATGTTATTGGGAAGCTGTGGCAAGTGTATGGTAAGCACGCGTTGCTTGCTGGCGAGGTTTGACCTGACGACTGTGCAGCTTCCGAGAGGCCACTTCCCCGACAACAACGGCGCGGCGCGGTGATCATTCTAGGAATGCTAGCCTTGGCTCGTAGACATGTCGTGGCTGACAGGGCAGATGTGCTTATGAGAATCGGACTTGTTATGAAGGGTCAGGTGAGTTTGCAATGAGAAAAAGAGCATGTTGCAACAAACATTGATTAATTCTTGCGCAGACTGATCTAACACTGGCACGCTACACTTGTGTGGCGTTGCAGCGATTGAGCGGCAGTGCTAAGAAAGTTAAAGGTACGGATCATTGGCCCTTGGTGAACCGTTGCATTCTGAGGCGAATTTAGGGTCTCTACTGGATAAAAACATACGTCTTGAAATGGACAACCCGCTGTTCAGAAAGCTTCAGGATGCCATCGAACGGCCCTGTCGATCAAAAGACTGGTTTCCTATGGCTGAACAAGCTATAAACACCGTCTACGCTCTTGCCGAAAGACCAGACGTGTTTTGCGATCAGCTCATCAAAAATCTGACTCGACGAGCCTTCGAACCCCTAAAAGCTGCTCCTCCCCCTCAGCCACAGGATCCTGAAGCTATGGATGAAGACCCTCCCATTGATCCGGAAGAGCCTATAGCCCCAGAAGGCACACAGGGTGGTAAGGACACTGGTGACGCTTTCGCCCTTGCTCAGCTCCTCTTTGTTGTTGGACATGTCGCCATCAAACACATTGTTTTCTTGGAGTTGGTTGAGAGGGAATGGAAGAGGCAAAAACATGAGAGAGAAGCTGGTGAGTCTCAAGTCTTGAGTCTTTGCCCAGCTGGAGATTTGCAGACCAAATCATCATTATCATAGCTGAGAAGGCTGCCAAGGGTCGTAACGATGGCAAACAGTCCAAGGATCAAGGCGAAGAACTAGACCAGGTTGCTGGCAACGCCGAAGATGAGATTGGAGAACGTATCACGGCTATGCGAGAAACAGAAATGCTTTATGGAGAGCACTCGCTCTTGACAACCTTTGGCCCCATGCTTGTGCATATCTGCGGCAATCCTGGGAAGTACAAGGTGAGCGCTGGCACTTTGAGATACAGCAGCTCTGCTGACCCATTGCAGAACCGGACCCTCCGAGCCGCGGCCACTCTCGCCTTCAGCAAGTTCTTGTGTGTGAGCTCACAGTTCTGTGACAAACACCACGACCTGCTCTTTCGAATCCTCAAGGCGTCGAAAGATCCTAGCATCCGAAGTAACATCGTCATCGCGCTGGGAGATGTCGCTGTCTCGTTCAGCACCATAATCGACGAAAACAGCAATGAGCTCTATCGGGGACTTTCGGACAAAGACATTGTCGTCAAGAAGAACACGCTCATGGTACTGACCCACTTGATCCTTAATGGTATGATTAAGGTGAAAGGTCAGTTGGGGGAGATGGCCAAGTGCGTCGAGGATCCCGATCAGCGGATTGCGGACCTTGCGAGACTTTTCTTCTCTGAGCTGGCAACAAAGGACAATGCCATTTACAACAACCTTCCAGACGGTATGTTCTCTATTTTCTGGCGAGTCTTCAGTTACTTATTCTGTTGTCGCAGTTATCAGTCATCTATCTGTCGGAGCTCACGCGGTTGACGAAGATACTTTCCGGAGTATCATGAAATTCGTCTTCACATTCATCGAAAAGGTTTGGATGCTACCTCGAAAGGCGAAACTCGTTTTTCTAATTTTTTGGACGAAACAGGAGAAGCAAGCGGAGAATATCGTTGAGAAGCTTTGTCAACGATTCAGGCTGTCCGACGAGCCTCGACAATGGCGAGACATAGCATACTGCTTGTCGTTGCTCCCTTTCAAGTCAGAAAAGTCTGTCAAGAAGCTTATCGAAGGCCTTCAACACTACCGCGACAAGCTTCACGAGGAAGAGGTGTTTAACCGCTTCCAGGAGATATTGGCTAAGGTAATCTTCATGCTTTTATCGCTTCAGTGAATGCTCACGCAGACTGCATAGGCTCGTACGGGCAAAGCGCAAAATAAGCCTGATGCAGAGCTGAATGAATTCGAAGCTGTGAGTACAATATATATATATATATATTGAAGTTCTTCTCGGCACTCACTCTCTACTTAGATTCTCGAAGAGCACAAGCTTCAAGGCCAAGAGGATCAAGCACTGGAGAAACGGGTGGAAGGGAAGAAAGCTGCTGCAAAGAGGCGGGCCAACAGACGGCGTAAGTCCCCATAGAAGCTTCCTTGTACTCATTCTGACCGGTATGTTCTAGCAGCTCGAAAGAAAGCTGCGCAAACAGATGCTGAAGACGATTGAGTTTGTTGGTCACGCCGCTATCCGAATTTCCCTTGGGTATTCGCGTTCAAATGTATCATATCCAGTTTGTAGCCACGGTTGTTTATTGTCACATTTGCTTGTATTTTCATCTGAGCATCGATTGTAGGGCGCCACGGGCTCAAACATCGTGCAGGAAAGTCTGGCTGACCGTAGGTTATAGGCTCGCTGGCCATGACAGGCTGTAAGTGAGCTCAGATTTAACTTGTACAAGCTATACTCGTAAAGAAACACTCGACCTGGTGTAAAGGTTTGACGATATGCAGACCTGTGCAATGAGATATATGACAGCAAGGAATGAAGAGCAGGAATAACGAAATTGAAAAGCGAGAGAGTCGGACAACAGTGTACGCACTAGCAATCGGTTGCTTACTCGTCCATGCTTTCATCACCATCGCCTTCACTTTCTTCGACAGCATTGTCACCCTTCACTGTCGTCACTACGGTATCATCTGCACTGCCCTCAACCTCCGTTACCTCCCCCGTGCCCTTCTCCCACCAAAATCTGAGCCGGACCCTGAACTCGCCCATCTTGATCCCTACCAACTTCAAGATCTGCGCTTGCTCCGCACTCAACGTCTCTCCCTTCTTGACCACTATGTGCTCGTTATCCAGAGTTGGCACTCCTCTCACCATCTTTGTGTGTAGGCCCAATTTCCGTAGCTGAGGCTCCTCGTTATGTGGGAACGGTTCGGGCGGACTAGAGTGGTGTGACAAAATGGGTCCAGGAGGGATTGTGTAGGTTGAGGTGGCAACGGAACCAGAGCGGAGGAAGGTTTGAGGGTGGAAGTCGTCGAACCATGCTGTTACTTCCGAAGGAGGTGACGATGTGAAGAGGATGCCGACTTGGCCTTTGAGGTTCTGAACCTCAAGAGTCAGTGCTGTGAATGTGTGGACGAAAGTATATAACGCACTTTTGAGATTTTGTGCAGTCCGGAGAGGTGTTCTGTCTCTACTGATGTACCAAGGGCTTTAGCCATCACTGCTCCTCGTCCAAAGAAGATTCGTGCGGAGCTATAGGAGGATCAAACTTTGAGCAACCTTTACAGACAGTCGTGGAAGAGCGCACTCTTTCCACAGATTTCGAACGATCTTGAGGTGTTCGTTACGCATGTTTCCGACGTCGAACAACCAGCAGTAGTCGTATTTGTCTGCATTCTGTTGTACCTAGTGTTGAGCGTGAACTGAGTACTGCTAAACGTGTTTTCGTACGTGCGCGCGCCATACCTCTGAAATGAGCGCACCCTTGTGCTCTTTTGTCTTTTTCGAAACCTTGGTCAAGGATACTAATGTGCGAAATCTCATTAAGAATAAGCGTGTTCAAGGCTGTGCAAGAGAACGAGCACAGACCGAGCTTGGCGCGTTTTGACTTGGGCATAACGAGGGGGGCAAACGAGCTTTTCGAAGGATTTGAGACACAAAGTTCGAGTGGGACGCGGTCGCAGTCTGCGTTCGAGTTGAGGTCGTTGAACTCAGAGTTGGCTCAGAGCGCGGAGAATCCAAAAATTTTGATCTCAAATCGGGAGTTCCATAATCTTGATCCGGTGCACAATCTCATCTTTTAACCTAATTACCCTAAAACATTTCCATCACCTCCTTGCCTACGGACTACCACCATCTCTCCTTCCCTATATTATATAGCATGGCGGTCGATACACTTCAAGTCGCCCCAGAAACACTCGCATCGCTCGAGGCAATCCTCCTTAACACCTCTGGTACCGTGCCTCTGCACAAACGTTTCCGTGCGCTGTTCACGTTGAAAGCGTTGAAGAATGACGTCGCCGTTAGCATCATATCAAAAGGTATGTAGAACGTAGACTTGCGACTACGCTGAAAGTCTCTGATAAGATGAAACAATGCGCGCAGGGTTTGTGGATGAGAGTGCTTTGCTCAAGCACGAGCTTGCCTACTGCCTCGGGCAGATAAAACGTATCTCTGCACTACCCGTCCTCGAGTCAGTATTGTGCAACGAAAACGAAGATGCCATGGTCAGACATGAGGTGCGTGCTTCGATTCCTTGAAGACAGGGCCAGAGCTCATCTCGAACTGGGTTGCTTCGACCTTTGCAGGCAGCGGAAGCTATGGGTGCAATCTCCGCTACTGTATCAATACCAGTCCTCCGCCAGTTCGCCTCAGATCGCAACAGAGACGTAAGAGAGACTTGCGAAATAGCCTTAGCGAAAATTGAGTGGGATAACTCAACAGAGGGCAAGGCGCATCGGCGTCAGGAGGAGGAGAAGGCTGCTCAAGGGACGCAGTACGTTCTCAGCTACATAATAAATTTTGGCTCACTTGCAAATTGCATTGCTAGAACATATACTTCAATAGACCCCGCACCTCCTACCTCAGGTCTTCTTTCGAGCAAGCCAGCAACTAGCTATATTGCTGCTGAAAGCATCTCCGACCTTCGTGCAAAACTACTCGATCAGAAGCTTCCCCTCTTTGAGAGGTACAGGGCGATGTTCGCGCTGCGAAATATAGGTACGGAGCAGGCAATAGACGCGTTAGCATCTGGGTTTTCTGACGACAGCGCGCTGTTCAAGTACGTTTCCAATTGTCCAGCTTCGTGTGTTCGTCATATTTTTGACCGTGTATTCACAGACACGAGATCGCCTTCGTCTTTGGCCAACTCCTCCACCCTCATTCCATCCCAGCCCTTGTTCAAGTCCTTGAAGACAAATCTGAATCAGACATGGTCAGACATGAGGCAGCCGAAGCCCTCGGTGGGATCGCGACACCGGATGTCTTTCAGCACTTGAAGGAATGGGCAATGAGGGAAGATGCGCCGAGAGTCGTGCGGGAAAGCTGCGAGGTTGCATTGGACATGTATGAGGTGAGTGTCTCCCGGCAGACGGGCAATGTGTATGACCGACGTGTTTATTTTCATAGTACGAAAACTCTGGAGAGTTCCAATATGCTAATGGGCTGGAGGCTTCATCTGCTTCAATCGATGTAAGTGCCTGAGCACACTGTTTTCGCTCGCTGCGGCTGTGTTTTATGAAGCGTCCAGCTTTTCGGGGATGGATGTACTTGATTCTTTGTGTATCCATAATTCAATATAGCATTACATGGTTCCAAAGATGGCTATACACTGACAGCGACGAAAACATAATCAACGACCTCAGAACACGTCTGCATTCCTCCAGCACTGTACGGCTGAAGCTGACCACGTGCTATCGTAATAGCAAACCTCTGTAAAGCATCCTTTTCCTCAACCTGCATATCCAGGAGTCCCTGCTTGGTCAATGTCGCGTCATCCTGCCATCCTCGGCACTCATCCTGAAGCACTTTTAAGTTGAGCATCGCCATCAAAAAATACCGGTACAGAAATACGAGCAACAGTGATGCTGGATACTGTTTTGCAACATCTGTCCATTTTGCAACGCGAGTCCTACGACAGTACTTGAGTACCGAAGTGGCGGCACCAGTGAGAGAAGACAGAGGCAATTGTGCCTGAGTATCGGCGTTAAGCTGCGACCTCTGATCTAGATCTCGTTCTCCCCTGTAACTCTCCTACCAACATGGTTTCTACATGAACGAGCACTTGTACCGCAACCGTAAGCGTCGAATGCGTGTGCATAGCCAGACACGATGTCCTCAAGCCAATCTGTGTCTACTCAATCGGGGCCATCGTCGTACCCTTCGACGCTCGGGTTTCCTCTGACCACCAACCATGGCAGCCATCTCCCACTCTCGCCACCATCGACTTCAGAGCCAATGACCAACATCCTCATTGCACCACTACAAGATCTCCAAGCACTCACACAAACCCTATTTCACTCCCTCTCTCCCACCCAAGCACGTCCACCACCTGTTCCGCCTTTGCAAGCATTCTTGGAGGTGGATGCACGTTTAGCGGAGGCGGTAAAACTCGCGAGGGTGCACCAAATACGACAGAGGCGGATAGAGCGACTGAAGGACGAGGTAATAAAGTTGGAGGAGGGTTGGCGAGAGAGTGTGAGGGAGCTGATGGAGGGTAAAATGCTACTCGAGGGTATGTTGGCAGAGGGAGAAGAGAGGGTGAAGGCCATCGAGGAAGCAAAAGCTGGTGCGTTTGAACCCACGCCTTACTTTCGATCATTATCTCTTGCTTTCTTCGTGCGGCTGACAATGCGGCTGCTGCGTATGTTAGCATCGATACCCTATCCTGAGCTCCTGGCGTACGCGCAGAGTCTTTCTGCGTTCACGTCAGCCCCGCCAAATATGCCCGACCTCACGCTTCCCGGCCAGCCGCCCCCGCCGCTGTTCTTCCCTCCGTTCCCGAACGAAGAGAAGATGCGCAGGGGGCGGATGAATGCCGAGGCCCCCTTGGCGTTGCTAGGAGAGACACATTCGGTTGGAAAAGGTGCATGTTTTCTTTGTGCTGTTGTTGCAGAGATGTTCACCTTGACTTTAGCACCCATGATATCTCCGAGATCTGTTGAACTACCGTCGCATATGCCTGAGGCGAATCCGTACAGGCCGGACCATAGGATGGCGGAGCAACAGGTGTTCGATCTAGACCTTGACCTCAACCCCGATCTGTAGGGCGCGTCCTCCAAGACAAATGTGCTACCTCAACGAACAACAGAGGTTACGCGTTGTGTGACGAAGCCAGACCAGCTCGCTTCTCACCGCGTCTCTCAACATAGATCACAGACGATGCCGCGGTCACTGTGACGGTGCCAAATGTTTGGGACTACTCTGCGGTCTCTATGGCGGAAGCCTTTGCTTACTGCTATACGCCTTAGGTGGGTAAGTACCTATAACGGTGGACAATATCACAGCGTAGCTTCCTACGTATCTTAGCACATTTATTCCACAAATATCAATGACCAGTGCGGTTGGAACGATGATGATAATGGTCCAGCGCAATATATTTGGTGGCTGTTCACAGTGTGGATGCTTCATCAGTGCACAATGTTTGAATCCAGATTGGCTAACAATATAAAATCCTCAGCTGCCTTCCTGTCTTCACTCCACTCCTAACATGTAGGAAGGCAGTGTGCAGAGTATCTATGACTGAGACAACTCATGGTGAGGCCAACAAAGAAAGAGATAGCGCAGGAAGCAGGTTTTGTTCCACCTGCAAGTACAGCCTGCTTGGCAGACTCCTACCCAGTCGTCGTCGGTCGGATAGCAGGAGATGCTAGGTCTCGGGGATTCTTTGGTTGTGTTTTGTATTTTACCAGATTAAGAAGTTGATCAATTCTACACGTGATTCTTCTACCTTATTTCTGCTATTCCGACAGACTCCTACCCAGTCGCCGTCGGTCGGGAGAGTAGAAGATATGCTGGGTCTCGAGGGTATTTGGTTGTGTTTTTTGTAGTACCATTTTAGGAGATCCATCAATTTAACACGTGCTTATTCTCCCAACCTTAATTCTACTTCCCTCCCTCCGACGACTGGCTTTTAACAAGTGTAAACAAAGATAGCCGCCTCGGCCGGCGCAGTCGGAATTATAATTAAACTCTTGGCGCCAGAGAAAAATGATAGCGCTGAAAATATTCGCAGACGGCTGGCATCACCAGCCAACTCTTTTTGATTAACTTGATCGACTTATCTGCTGGCATGGAGCAACAGTCCGACTTCACTGGCAACGTCTCTTCCGCCGTTCTTGAAGTACCATCCATCGAAACTCTACGCACAACGTGTGAGGCTGTCTTTGGCATACGGGCGTGTCGGTTCCAATGCCTTTTTGCTCAGGCCGTACTGGGTGGGAAGGATGTGCTTTTCGAGATAGGAACCGGAGGAGGGAAGACATTAGCGTTTTGGCTCCCTTTACTGTTCCGCCCGCATGGTATTCAAATAGTGGTCACGGCTCTGAATGTGCTAGGTGAACAGAACGTTGCCCAGCTTGCAAAGGCAGGCATCAAGGCCATCGCAATCAACGGTGAGACAGCAACCGCTGCAAACATTCAGGTGAGTATGATAACCCTCTAAAGATATCAGACTCGGAAGCTGATCTGCGGTCAGGCTATTCAGGATGGGGTGTATCGGGTCGTAATTATCAGCCCCGAACAGTTGATGAAGCACGGTGGTGGATTCGAGAAGTTGCTGCGGAGGCCGGAATTTGTCCACCGAGTGATCAGTGTTGTTTTTGACGAAGCACACTGCATCAGCACTTGGGGCTCATTCCGGCCGGAGTACAAATCAATTGAGCAGCTTCGACATGTAGTGTTGAAAGATACACCAGTGGCTGCTGCGTCTGCTACGCTGCTGCATGCTGTCAAACAGGATGTCACATCCACTCTACATCTTCGGGGCAGTAAACTAGTGCGCATATCTCGAAGTACAGATCGGCCGAACGTGCATTTGACGGTACGAAAAATCCAATATCCGCTCAACAGTTATCTCGACCTTGCCTTTGTTCTGCCTAGAGAACCTGGCAGCCTGCCCCCCAAATTCATTATATTTTTTGACAGTGTCGCTGAGACAGTGGGGGCAGGAAAGTTGTTGCGCAGCCGTGTTCCAGCAGAAGCCGCTGAAAAAATAATTTGGTTTCATTCCGAAATGTCTGAGACATTCAAGAGGGCCGCGGTCGAGAAGCTGAAAGTTGGCGAGCTCTGGGGGATTTGTGCGACAGATTCATTTGGATTGGTGGGTAAATTTTGTATGCTATCTCTTTACAACGCGCTGATCTATTGAATCTTAGGGTGTCGATATCCCGGACTTCACTCTCGTAGTACAATGGAGAGCGAAATGTAGCCTGTGCACGCTGTGGCAAAGATTTGGCCGTGGCAGCCGCGGACAGGGTACGGAAGCAGTTGCAGTATTTCTAGTGGAAGAGAAGCACTTTGATGAAGAGAAGGAAAAGATGGAGGCAAGAAAGGAGGCGAAGCGACTGAAAAACTTGAAGAAGAAGCCGGAGCGCACTCAGTCTAGCAAGACACCCACCACGAATCCGGGCCTCACGCACACTCCCTCACATCTTGCACCTTCTACCAGTGGCGCTCAGCCTGTAGCCGTTCGTGTACTTGCTCAAATCAACGACATTGACGAAGACGACACGCTCAATGGACTCGATGACACCGCTGTGTCCGATGATGACCATGGAGACCCTACGGAGGACACTGATCAGTTAGAAACCGACGGCGCCCGCCGCGAACGATATCAGCAAGGAAAGGCACGTACGGCTACAAAGACTGGCAGGAAGAGAGGCGAGATGGAGCTTGAAGACGCAATGGACGACTTGATCAATGCGGACAGGTGGAAAGGACTGGAGTGTAGGCGAAAACCTATTACATTGTATTTTAGCAGCGGCCCAGCTGGTGAGTTATGACTCACCTTATAGCCTTGTGACGACTGACAACCTTTCAGAGTCGGACCACCTACTCTGTGATACAACAAACACGCAAGGGTGCTTGCGTTGCGCGATCAAGACTCCGCGCATATGTTGTGATCTGCACGACGGCGCCAAAGCGCTTATTGACGCCTTGCATCCTCCCATCATTGTCGACCGACCTCCCTCCGATCCCAAACGCTCTCGTCTCAAGGACTTCACCGCTGGACCTGCCGACATGGAACTCAAGCACAGCCTCCACCTTTGGAGAGTGTCAAAGACCGTCGATCTGTTCGGACAAGGCGGCCTTTCAAACTTTGGCCCCGGCGTCGTGATGCCGAACGATACACTTGCTCGTATCGTCGATTGCGCTCACCAAGGAAAGATTGCCGACGAGCAGGATCTGAGGCGCGAGACCAAGTGGTGTGGGGTTGAGCAGTATGGTGGCGAGGTAATGGAGATGATCAGGCAAGTCTACCCGTCTACACGACCGCAAGCGTTCACTACGGCTGCGCTGGATGCTCGACCCCTTGCTTCAACATCTGCAGCGGAAAACACACCTACATCAAAGAAAGCCAAGACGTGCGGTGCGTGTAGGCAGACGGGACATACGCGTACGTCACAAGTTATCGACTGCCACAATCATACTGACCGTTCCTCTGCAGAGAGAAATAAAAAGTGTCCTCTCTATGCACAGACCATGCAAGCGAAAGCGCAGGCAAAGGAGAATCAGCCCCCTTGTGCGCCTTCCCTCAACAGCCTCGAGTCAACCGCGAATGTCCCAAACATCTCCCAAGCCTCCGACACCTCCAGCGTCTCCAACGTCTCCAACGCCTCCAACACCTCGTCTAGCACTAGCCGCACATACACCAACCCCCTGAACTCGTTACTGGAGTCATTCAGGACATCGACTACATGGCGCGTGATGATGGTTGCTCAATTCCAAGCCGAACGCCTGGCTCAACTCATGGCTTCCACAGACCAATCCCACTCGAGCTCACCAAGTGCGTTACCGCACGGTACGTCGTTGTGACTTTTGCATCATTGAATACCGCATGACACTATGATCATGGCCTTTTGTGTATAGCCTTTGACACTCCTTCCACGCCGCAGTCTGTACCCCTATCAGCAGCTCGCCCTCACACTCCGACCTCCATAGTTACGTCCTCGAGCAAGACCTCAGCTTCGTCGTCGATCCCTCCGTCTTCGTTATCGGCAGAATCCGGGTCTGGCGCCGCCGCGGTAGAGAACAGCTGCTGACCCTTGTCTTTCATATCCGGAATCATATGTTTACTCTCTCGTCCTCTGACAATTTCATGCGCTTTGACATCTTGGAGGTAACGCAGCACGGCCTCAAATGTTAGAGTCATATCGGGCTCTGCATGCCTAGTCGTGAGATGGCCGAGTGCTAGGTTGCGCTCAAATGTTAGATGGAGGTCGCGGAATACTTGGATGAGTACGCTCTCATCAATGATCCGCTTCTCTGTGTAGTTCACACCAACGCCGCCATATTTCGTCTTGATCGCGATGAGTAATACATTGCCTGCTGTCACTGCGAGGACTGACCTCCGTATATAGGTTATTCAATTCCAAACACCAATCAGGTGCTCTGAAGCACCCCGGTTTACCTGAAGGATTAATAAGAATGCTGTACCGAATAGCCTTCCTACAGGTCATATCGGTGAGCCAAACATCTAGTGGTTCGAAGACGCTATGCTCACTTTAAGCCAGACGGGTAGTTGAAATGTACGTTTGACAGGTACTTGACCATGTGTTTAACGTACTTATGTTTTCCAGTGGCTCTGAAGATCCAAATCCAAGGTACAAAGCAGGACTCCACACGGCCAACATCGCCGTGGTTCATGGCGAAGACAATCTCCTCATAAAGGCAAAAGTACTCATGAAGCAGTAGGTTATTCTCGTACTGCCTATCGCGAACATTTGATGCCTGGCTGCGCAGATTATGAAGCTTTCCCTTGCGATCGATGCAGTTCATAGCCAAATAATTTGCGACCGCCTTCAAATAGTCGAGGGAAGGTTTTGACGCCGCAAACAGCTGCAGTGACGTATGTGCCGGGTCCCGTCTCTGTACCTCAACCCTCCAACAATCCAGCCGGCGACAGATTCCAGCGTGCTGGATAATCTGGTGCATACGACGGAAACCTGGCTTGGACGCCACAGTCCCAGTCTCTCGGGGCCGGAGAACACTGATGTCCTTCATCAGGCAAGTGTCATCCATTCGCGCAGTTGCTGGCTGAATGAATATCTTCCACAGGGCATCAACACATGCCATCTTCAAGTGAAATAACCCGAGAACAAACACGGCGTACTGTAGACGAAGCCACGGAGTTTGTTCGATCGACCGCCGTTCGAGAGAAGCCTCTATTTTTTCGCCGGTTCCTAGGTCGCCGTAGAACAGCACGACATGCTCGGACACGTCAATATCTGCTTTGTTTCCACCTGAATCTTCATGCGCCACTCGGGGATCACCAACACCGACCTGACTTAGAATGTGAGTCAAGGCACTGATATTTCCCGCCACTTGTGAGTTGTTATCCATAGTTGCTCGCAGCGGAAGAATTGGTGTCTTGGCTAATGGGATTTTCTCAATAGGCTCCGGTTCACCTATCTCGGTGATATGTTGTCGGAATTCCTCAGGGCCGTAATGGCAAAGGTCATAGAGGAATTTCCACGCGTTGAAACGGTCGCGGACGGTCATCATGTTCTCATCGACAAGTAGTGTGTCGGGATGAATGCGCATCAAGTCAATCCAGGTAGGCTTCGGTGAAATGAGATGCCGCGGTGCACGATTGTTCAATCGCGATCTTTCCCACAGATACTGCGAGCAGCGAAGGTCATCTGCGACGACACCATGCAGAAGCGGGAAGACCATTGAAGAGGTGAAATGCTTCAATGTTTCACCCGTTCTCTCGATTGTTGGGACTGATGGTTTGAATTCAATGTCCAGATTATCGTACGCGTACGCTGCGACGAGAGTCGCTGCTAGTCTCCGCGCATCAACGAGGATGTGTTTTCCGAGGGAATCAAGCGATCGGTAAATGGTGGGTTGCGCGATAGAAATCCCCATATGAGCCAGTGAGTCAACAAGCTTCTGAGGCGTATGTATGGCATGTAAAAATATCCCGCACATGCTTTGTAGCCAGTTCGACTTCTGATTGCGCCCTTGCATGATTATACTGCTGACTATGACTTTTTTCTTTAGCATGCGGTCAGATCATGTAGATATGACAAGCGATACTGGATGAATACATACACTGAGAGCGGCTGCTTCTTGCCGCCTCAGCAAGTTCCTCGTGAGTCGCTTCCGCTTCTTACTAGCCTGCATGTCGCCGAGATCATTCATCGTCAGCTCGGGCAGCTCATCATCAGTTTCATCATCTTGATTGGTTCCTTTTCCACCTCTCCTTAGCATTGCATCTAACATAGCCCACAGATGCGGAGCTATTGCTCGCATCTCTCGTGCCATATCTGCCAAGTCAAACTCTTGCAGCTGATATGGCTCCGCATGTCCCGCGATGAAATGCCAGCCCGCGCTGTCAGATGCGAGAGTGCTAATCTCCTCGTCAATGATTTCCATGGCTTTGCCTCCTATCCAGCGGTTCACGTCGTGAGAGGTTTGCGAGTTTTGCGCAAGAGCTGATAGCAGATCCGCCCTTGATGCAAGAAGATCTCGCACCAAGGGATGGTACGACGCCTCAAGAGACAACGCACTCTTCATCATTTCTGATATAGTGGTGTTGTGGGAGGAAAGTATGTGTAGAATTTCTTCAAAAAGTGCATACATGGTGGTTGCGTGGTCATGCAATGCAGTATCAAGGCCGCACCTGCTCCTGTAATCCGTGAGATCAGTATCTCGATATATGCAAATAATTGTCTGCGAATATTTTCAGCGCTATCATTTTTCTCTGGCGCCAAGAGTTTAATTATAATTCCGACTGCACCGGCCGAGGCGGCTATCTTTGTTTACACTTGTTAAAAGCCAGTCGTCGGAGGGAGGGAAGCAGATTTAAGGTTGGGAGAATAAGCACGTGTTAAATTGATCGATTTCTAAATACAGTAAGATACACAACACAACCAAATACTCCTCGAGACCCAGCATATTTCTGCTCTCCCGACCGACGGCGACTGGGTAGGAGTCTGCTATTCCGAGTCTCTCTCCATGCACATACGACAATTACAACCCGAGGTGCCAGAGAGCGAATCATTATGTACTGACTGCGTCCTTGACTTGAGGCAGACTTGGTCCGCCACTCGCCGCCGTCGCCACATTTCACCTCGCTGCCCTCTCCCAATTTTTCCTGCGCCTCTGGTTTTCATTCTTTATCTCCGTTTCCACAACACTCAACCTCTCTTGATCGTCCTCCGGCCCATCCTCCATTCTCCATGGGTCCTCCTTCACCTTCCATCCAAGTGTCTTCTTCGCATGTCCAATGTAGCCAACCTCGCTGATACTACTCTTCGCAACACTGACCAGCTTGATCTTTTTCGGTGACATCCTGTGCAGCAGCCACGCCGGCAAACCTCTCCGTGCACGTTCAATGGTCCGCTTGAGCACCTCGCCTTTCATCTCCCGTTGTCGTTCCCGAATCTTGTTCAGCACTTTTTCTCGGCGGGCGGCAGCCACACATTCAATCAACCTAGGCGAGAAGGACGAAAACAATCGCTCGGCATCTGCAGTGAAGGTTTGTCTCAGCCAACGCTGGTGTTCTCTCATATGCATATCTATGCCTCGAAAATCAGACATCAATCACATATCAATCGCAGAAACGAGCCTCACTCCAAGCTTCAATTTCGCCCAACCAATGCGGCTCGAAGGGCGGTTGTGTTGACGTTTCGTTGCTATTCTCCTTGCCAGCGTCGTCGTTCCCGGTACGCAACACTTCTTGCGATAGCTTGCGCTCAAAGTCAACCTCGCGAAGTGCAAACCCTCTCCACTCTTCCGACTGTGCGTATTGTTCGGCCCGCGTGGCTCTGTTGCGCCGTCGTTTGCGAATCATCATCGATATGTGCGCAGGTTGAGGTTTGAGTCGTGGCAGGGGCTTGTTGTACAACGAAGGACGGAAATAGCCTGTAACAATGGGTCTGTTGCGTAGCCAATCCATTTCCCGCTAAGGACAGGTGTGTGGTGCTCAATGAGAGTTGCGGGTTGAGTGAGGGAGGCGAGGACGAACCTTGGCGTCGAGCGCCGCCCGCATCCATTTTTCTTTTTCCTCCCTAGCAAGGATTAGACCGCTATAGCGTGATAGAAGGGTTTTGGCATGTGCATTCCCGGTTTTCGCGAGATGACACACGTCCAGGAGCTGATTTCGTGCGTGAGCTTGATTATGGGCGCAGCGGAAGAGTCAAAGTCAGTGACGCACTCGATAAGCTTTGAGCATCTCCGTCTTGGTTTGATGTGGACTGGTCAAATGCCTCTTTTGACGAAACCGCGCAGAGACTTGCCGTCTAATCTTTCCTTCCGTGGTGTCGATCAGCTCGTAGGCCCACTGTTATCTCTCTAAAGACGAAGACGCGAAAGACACACCTCGTTACTAGGTGCAGCCCTCAACAGGCCCCTGTACAAGCTCCATAGCGTAGGTAGCCTGTGTGCGGCGAGATGCCAGAATGGGACGCGGGGGGTAACGCGACGCAAGGGAGATACGAGTGGGGCCAGACGGGCACGGAGAGTTTGAGACAAGATGGGGGCAGTGTACGTGGGTGCGATGACAGACATGCCAGAAACATGCTCGAAAGGTATCAGACGCGATGCGTGGCGCGGTTACAGCCTACAGGGGCTCGTGTGTCGTGTCAGCCTCCATTGTGGCAGAGAGGGCCATTAGGGATAACGGAACTTTCATACTCACGTTACACGAAGAAGGGCCACGTTTTCTTGGTATCGCTTGGGTACTGCACTATATGTATGCTGCATAAGCTTGCGGATGGAGTGTGGATGTCGAACGTTGAACGTTGAAGGTAGGCGCATTTTTTTACAATCCCCCGCCAAATAAAATAATTCAGCGCTTATTTATCCTTACTTCGACAGCGATCAACGGAGAGGCACTGTCCTGAGGCGCCGACACATGCATCATGCATCGGCGCTCCGTCAAGCGTTTGGTCGCAGTACAGCCTCCATCATGATGAAGTTCCAACTCACGCAGTCTCATCTGAGACAAGGGAAATGTCGCACGACTCGAGGGCTGACAAGCACAGTAGTCATGGGCGGATACATAACAGCGGTATCCCCTGCTCGGGTAGGGGAAGTCTCACACTGGGTAATCACGGCCCAATTTTATGAGAAATACGTGAGAAAAAATGACAATTTTACGGTACCTTTTTGTAGCAGAAATAGCGCCGAAAAACACTGAATATTTCATCTTGTTTTTCTGGTAAGCGAATGGATGAAAAAGTGGCTTTTTTCAATGTGTTTTCCGGCCTTTTGGTGATGCCTAAACATCAGTACCATAATCTTTGCCATGATGATTGACTACTACAATTTTTTGGGCATATTTAATCATCAGGATACATGAACCTGTGTCGCAATCGATTGTGTTTTGCAGAATTGTTCAGCGCAAGACCATTACAGCCGTTTGCATACTTTTGTGAAACTCGCGTGGATTTTTTCCGTGTTTGGCTATATTTGTCTTGCCAAGCAGTGTGACAAACTTGCAAGACGTGACTGGCCTCAGTCTGTCATTCGCGCTCATCACTACGTTCACTGCAATCAATGCGATGGCACCACCTATCTCAGACGACTTGAAAGCGAGAATCGTCCTATGGTACTTTGTAGATGGGCGGACTGAGACTTGGATCTCTCAGACCGCTTGTGTCTCCATTGGACTTGTCTCGAAGAACGTCATCAACAACTATTGGGACTATGGCATGATCGATAACCCTTCTGCAAAACAGCGGGGCCAACCTCCTGTACTCAACACAGGTGATCTCCAATACGTCAAGGCATTTGTTGAGATGAAGGGTACTGGGTTTCTCGATGAGCTACAGGCAAAGCTTTGTGCTATGCGTGGAGTTCAAGTCTCGGTTGCCACACTCTCACGTACAATGCGCGATCTTGCGCTGACCCACAAAAAGGTCAATCGGGTAGCAGCTGAGCGAGATGAAGAGCTCCGTCAGCTGTGGGAAGTGGAAATGGCGCAATACGAAGACCCCAATCTCTTTGTCTTTTTCGATGAGAGCGCCATCAATAATCATACTGCACAGCAACGCTACGGTTGGTCTGAACAAGGCCAACCTTGTGTTGAGTGTTCAACTCTACTACGTGGAGTTCGATACTCTCTGCTTCCAGCTCTATGGAGAGGAGGTGTTTAACTATTCTGTCTTCGTACTACTTAGCGCGCACTTAGCGCCGTAGTTACCGTATATAAGACTTACTTTGATCAATGCACTGCTATCGCTTTTGATCCCCAACTCTCTGTGTGACCACCACCTCAGTCTTCTCTCTCAACGCTCTCAACTCTACTGATACCTTGTTAAAAGGTTATGAGCCCCGCCTAAGCTCATTATCTTCACTTTACTTTACTTCTCTACCTACTTCTTTCTGTTGATGAGCTCTGATCTCGCTGATCAAGCTCAACTTTGTTGTTCCACTAGAGAGCAACACCAAACCAACTTCCTCAGGGGTACCAGAGCTCAACCCCGCCAAAGAACAACCACCACTCGCAGGACAACTCCCAAATTCACCCCTACTCCTTCTCCTGCTCCTACTACACCTCCTCCCTCGATGTCTGCCACAACTATCACAAAAACCGATGCTCCCTCAGCTGGACCATCCAACTCTAACGTCCCTGACATCGAACCCCAACCCAGTAACAACGACAACCACTCTTCTAGCTCTGAGGATCGTGAGACGATCCCAGGTGCTCGTCATGTCTCTGCTCCCCCAGCTGATCGCCGTTGCACCCCCTTCAATACTCTTCGCGATGATGATTGTCATTGTTACCCTCATGGAGGAGACGATGACAGTGATGACAACCGTATGGATGAGGATGAGAGGCCTCGACAACGACGTGAGAAGCGTCCTGCTTGCCGTCCGATGACTTCCCCTCCTCCGGGCAGCTCTCCTGGTGGCTCGCCGCTGCCACCTCTGCCTAGCTCCATAGGCACTAGGTCAACATGCGAAGTGTTGCAACTTCTGTCTGTGCCACCTGGCCACAACAACAACTTTACTATGTCGCTCAGCGACATCAACAAAGCCTTCTCTGATGTTGGCAAGCTTACTGGGGCAGACACTTGGCCGATGTGGAAGTTCCGCGTCGAGACTGCCATGTCTACTATACTGGAGTTCCACACACTCCGAGGTGGCCTGACCGTTCCTCAAGAGGTTACGCGGGCTGTTTTCAATGTCTTGACTGATCATATCTCTGACTCGGTCATGGCAAACTACCTCAACAAGTACAAGCCCCAAGTACTCATGGATAAGCTGCATGAACGTTATGATCTGAAGACAACCGTGTCTGACGCGAACGAGATTTACCAGCTCTTCCACCTTCGTCGTCCTATCTATGAGATGGACAAGCTGCTTGACGACGCCACCAATATCCGCAGCAAGCTTATCGCTGCTGGCGTCGATATCCCCGACCACATCTTCTACGCTGCTATTGTTGGGATTATTCCTCCAGCCTACGCCGCTACGCGCCAGAACTACGAGGTTGGCGTGTGTTCTTCCACTCCAGCTGGAGAGAAGTTTTGCTACAGGCCTAACACGCTCATTGCTGAGCTTTGTCGCGAGTTCACCAACTGGAGACTCACGCACCCCCCGAAGACTTCTGAGTCTAAGGGGCCTACCACTTTTGTCCCTAAGGACGAAGCTCACGCTCCTTCGGCTTCGCATGCCAAGGGCAAGGCCGCAGTTGAACGCTCGACCAAAACTACCACTACTGCTTGCGCCGCCGCAGCTCCCTACTCGTCAAGCAAGCCCTCCACTTCTGGTCAGGGCAACTGCTTCAACTGCGGTCAGCCTGGCCACATGACGCCGACTTGCCCTCTGCCCTGGACTGGGAAGTCCAAAGCTGCGATGAAAAAGAAGGGCATCACTCGCAAATCCGCTGCTGCCGCCGCTCAAGGCAAGAAGAAAGTGTCCGCTGCTGCCGGCTCTTCAACTGCTACTGGCCTCATGGCCAACATCACCGCCACTGCTGACTTGGACGACGAGGTCCTCGAGCACCCTCACTCCGTGCCCGTCTTCAACTACGCCACAGGCAGTGGCTTCACTGGTCAGAGCGCGTGGGCTAAGTCTCTGTCCAACTCGGACGTAACGATGCACGTAAGTACTCGTACCATTTCTTCTACTTTACTTCCACTGTTCGCAACTTCGTCGTCTGACAAGTGCGTTCATGTCATCGATACTGGTGCTACTATACACTGTACACCCTATCGTGACTTACTTTTCAACGTTCACTCTGTACCAACTATCTTACTTACTGTCACAAACTCAGAGCAAATAAGTCTCAAACTCGCCGACGACATGGTACTTGAGGTCGAACAGGAAAATGGTACGCATAATCAACTTATGCTAAAGAATGTCTACTGCAACTCACAACTACCCTTCACGCTTATCAGTGTTTCAAAATTGGACTCTGATTATTGCTTTACTTTCTATTCAAATACTTGTACTATATATGACTCGAACGTGTCTTGTGTAGCTGTGATACGGAAAATACACGACTTGTATTCACTAAACTCTACTCGCGTGACTTCTTTAGCAAGCGTGCCTAAGTCTGGTATAACGATGCTTGAACTTCATAAAAAACTCGGTCACATCAGTTATTTACAGATAAATAAACTACTTGAAACGTGCAAACTTATCATTACTACTCATATCACTGACCGCACAGAAACTCCGTGCGAGGACTGTATCTTGAATAATATTCATTGTACTCCAGTCCTCAAAGCTCGTACTTTGCCGTTGGCTACTTCCTTCGGTGATCACTTTCATATCAACATCTTTGGGCCACTACCCACTGCGTTGATTACTGGGCATTATCTGTACTGGTTGACTATCGTCGACGACTCAACTCGATGGTTAACACTTGCGCCATTAAAAACAAAACATGATGCCTTCACTCAATGGGTTATCTTCTCTACTGTGTCATGGATGGCCTGACTAGCCCTTAAATTTTCGCAATTTACCTCTTGTTTTTATCTATAAAACTCCGGGCTGCAGCTTAGTTGCAACCTTTCCTGCATAAACTCCTTTGCACGTCTATTAAGCGCCCGTATCACGTGGCTTAGACGCTCCACACGGTCACATTACTTGCTACTACGTCACACTGGCATGTGACTTAGCTTAAGTAAGACCACATGGCTACAGAACACATGGCTCAGCCCATAGCTAGGGTTTGACGTCATAGATACCGTCCACATGGGCTCCTTATTGTTCTTTCCCTATTGTTCTCTTTATGGAAGGATGTTCTCACAGGTGTGGGAATGGAATACAATAGTTGGTCTCCTTTTAGATAGATTCTCTCACGAGTAGAGTTCTTGGCAAGGACTAGACAATAGCTATTGTTCTCCTTTAGGTAGTTCTTTTGTTCTTCGTTCACATGGCTTCTTGCAAAGCCTGCCCTCAACATGGTCTGTGCGCAGGTCCCTGAAGTCTATATATACTGCTGCATGTACGCTCCTAGCCCCCATCTCGACCTCTTGGTCTTTACTGGGCTAGGTAAGCAAATCCCCTCTGTACTACATAGCTGGTAGTCAGAATACTAACTTGGTCTTTACTGGGCTAGCAACTTGCATAAAGTTTGATAGCTGGTGAGAGCATTGTGCTTCAAGCCTGCCACCACCTCTTCGTCGTCTTCCACATTGTGTCCCTTTTAGTTGCGTTGATCTTCATCTCCGTGACATACTGAGCTTCTTACACAATACAATATTCGCGTTAAGATCTTTCAATCTGACACAATGGCGTATTCACTGGTGCAAATATGACAAACTAATTGAAGTCACAAGGTACTATACCCCGGCGTACTGTGCATGATACTCCTGCACAAAATGGTGTTGCTGAGCGCACACACCAGACTATTATGAACTTGGTTCGTGTAAACCTGCATACGGCTGCTTTACCAAACCGGTTATGGTGGTACGCTGCACTTCATGCGGTTTATCTCTATAATTGCACTCCTTGTGCGCCTCTTCAATATAAGACTCCTTACTTCAAACGCTATGGTACTGAAGCAAACCTTGATGCGCTTCAAAAGTTTGGTCAACCGTGTATCGTATACGACGAATACCGAACCAATAAACTCATGCCAAAAGGCAAGCGCGCTGTTTGGATAGGCTTTGCTGAATATTCCAAAGGCCACTACGTTTACTTTGGAACACGCGTAGGCGTCAAACAAAACTTGCAATTTGTTGACTCTACGGCACAAATTGAAGGGGAGAAAGAACCAAATATCAAAAAACCTACTCTTTAAAAACAACTTGAACTTGAGGAGAATCCGCATGTTGAACCCATGGAGATCGACGAGCCTGACCCTTCTGGTCCTAGGCGTACTACTAGAGAGCCTAAGCCTTCGCGCAAAGCTCGAGGCTTAAACTATGATGAAGTCGATACAAACATTGCCTTCTACTTGACTGAATTCAACGCATACTACGCTGAAGACGTCGGTGATCCAGTTACTTACAGAGACGTACTTAACCACCCACTCAAAATTGACTGGCTCAAGTCGATGAAAACCGAGGTTGATACCCTTGAACAACTTGGCACTTGGGAATACTGTATCCCACCGCCAAATGCGAACATCACTGGTTCGCGCTTTGTCTACAAAACAAAATACAAACATGGCAAACTCACTAAACTTAAGTCAAGACTTGTCGCGCAAGGATACTCCCAACGTGATGGCATTGATTACTACTCAAACAACTTATTCGCACCTGTTGCGCGTATGAGTTCACTACGATTTGTACTTACTCTCGCGGCTTCACTACACTTCGAGATCACTCAGCTCAATATCAAGTCCGCGTACTTATACGGTAACATCCACGACAATGAAGACCTTTATCTTCGTCCACCTCCTGGTGACTTACTTCCAAACCTGCCACCTGGCTGGGTACTAAAACTTCGGAAAACTATCTACGGCCTTAAGCAAGCCGGACGTTGTTGGTACAAAGTACTATGCGACATACTCTTTGCACTTGGACTAAAGCGTTGTGAATTCGACAATGCAGTGTTCTACCTCTATTGAGGTGATAAACTCATACTTCTACTTGCTGCCCACGTTGATGACATTACTCTCGGCACTATCACTACTACTGTTGCCAAACAATTTGAGATCGCACTCAGACAACATGTCAAACTTACTAACGGTGGAACTATCCACTGGATGCTTGGCATGGAAGTTGCTTATGATAAAGCCGCAGGCATTATCAAGCTTCGTTAAAGGGATTATATCCTGAACATCCTTAAGCGATACAACTTTGACCACGAACATTCACGCCGTACACCAATGGTACACGAGCACAACTTAGCCCCCCGTGCTGTGACGGAACCACGTCAGAACGCTGACGTCATTACACACTACATGTCTCTTGTCGGTGGCTTACGCTACGTCGCCGACAGTACTCGACCAGACATTGCTTATTGCACTGGTCAACTAGCACGATACTTATCTGACCCTGCTAAGGAACACTACGCTGCAGCTAAACGGTGTTACCTTTACCTCAAGGGGACGTAAGGGGACGTGCGACTACTGGCTTGTTCTAGGAAATAAAGCCAACCCTACTTCTACTTCACTCATAGGTTATGCTGACTCTGATGGTATGACTACGTACGGCAATAAATCAATAATGGGCTACACTTTCACATACAACAACTCGCTTATCTCTTGGTCAAGTAAGCGCGGTTCACTTGTAACTTCATTGGTCACCGAAGCTGAACTGTACGCACTCGCTCATGTGTCCACAGAGGCCATCTATTTGAAGAGCCTCATAGATGAAATACTTAACTGCACTATGGACCCTGTCAAACTATACACTGACAGTGCGTCAACTCTTGCGATTGTTCGTTCCCCCGAGGAACAACACTCTCAACGTACTAAACACTTTAACATTTGCAAGAACTTCATCAGTGATCGTGTAACTAAAGGGTACATCACTGTGCACCACGTACCTTCTGCCGATCAACGTGCTGATACTCTCATAAAGCACTACCTCTCGAAAAACTCAAGCACTTCAATGAACTACTTCATGTTCAGGCTTGAAGGGGAGTGTTTGACTATTCTGTCTTCGTACTACTTAGCGCGCGCTTAGCGCCGTAGTTACCGTATATAAGACTTACTTTGATCAATGCACTGCTATTGCTTTTGATCCCCAACTCTCTGTGTGACCACCACCTCAGTCTTCTCTCTCAACGCTCTCAACTCTACTGATACCTTGTTAAAAGGAGGTATGCTGGGGCTCGACATTATTGAGGGGTCAGTAACAAAGGAGACTTTTCTCATGTTTTTACAGCAGCAGGTGGTGTGTAGTCAAGAGATTTATATCTGAACTTCATGAAGCTAAGAGTTATTGCAGGCTCCAAAGCTTAATCCTTTCCCAGGACCTTGTAGTATAGTAATCATGGATAACTGGTACTATTCATCACGACAAAGATGTGCGGGCTCTTATTGAGGATGAGTGTGGTGCCCGACTCATCTACCTCCCACCATATTCCCCTGATCTCAACCCCATCAAAGAGGCCTTTTCTGCTATCAAAGCGTGGCTTCGCCGTCAGGAGGGCCAGCTAATAGGAACAGAGCAGCTTCCCTGGCTCATACATCAGGCCACCATGTCAGTGACGGAGATGGACACAGAAGGATGGTTTATGTAACAGTAATGCTACACTCACCAGATAAGTTGGTTAACTTGAGGGGGATGTGGTGAGATAGAGAGTAAGAGTGGTGGTGAGCAAAGTACTGGTGGGTACTGAGTAGTCCTGGTTCAACAGAGTGGATAAGACTGAGGGGATATGCCCTCAGGAGTGCCTCTATATATACATGAAGGGGAGGACCCCAGGTACTACCCTAAGACCCCTAATACCTACATGAGTAAGCAAAGTAATCTACCTTACTAAGCATGCCCTATGCCCTAGTGGTGCCACTTCAATAATCAACCAATAGCAATTGTCCCCATGACCTGACCCCATGACCCAGCTCCAAGGCTAGACTTGTTCTAGCTTGTTCTAAGACAAGGCTAGACTTTTCCAGAAGGTTCTAAGAACTATGACATCATCTAATGGAATGTTCTATACTATGACATCATAGTTCCAGCATGTTCCACAAGGTTCCAGAGAGTTCTATCATGTGATACACAGATAAGGAAAGGAGCGCATCAGCGCATCAGAGACAGAAGGCGCATCAGTGCATCAATTGATAGGCACTGAGAATAAGTGCCGGAATAAGCGCCGAAATAGACGCCGGATAAGCGCTGGATAAGTGCTTGACAAGCGCTTAAATATTCCCAATAATACCGTTGCCTGGTAAGGCAAGTCTTGTAGAAACATTGAAAATCTGTGACAGTTTAAAGATTGTGGGTACATGACATAAACTCAGAATAGGCTAGCAGAATAGATACGGAACAACCATATGTACATGAAGACAGAATTAAGTTGATCACTAAAGAGGATGTATTCGAGAAAGAGACATGCAGAATTTAAAAAGATAATCAGCCTGTGATTCAAGCATGGCAAGCACGCTTTGCCTCAATCTTACCCGACCAAGCAGCAGCGAAGCGTCGAAGCTGATAGGCCTGACCTTCTGGCAAGCCTGTAAGTTCTTGCAGACGCTCAACCGTTGGATTGTCGATAGTGTCAGGTGAGTAAGCAGCATCATCAAGGCCAGCGAGAGCGCGTGCCACAACATCTGGGATAAGGTGCTTTGCACGACCAAAAGCCTTGAGACAGAGGCGAAGTTTATCGTCAACGGGAGGCGGAGGTGAAGAGCGGGGGTCACAAGATAGAGTCACAGGTGAGCGGGGATGTGTAACTGCAGCCGAGCAATGTGAAGGCGAGTTAGGGTGCCATGAGGACATCTGTTGCATAGCCATAGTGATAAGGGGAGTGGCAAGGCCGAGTAACAGACTATTTGTGTCTGTCATAGATGTCAAAGGTGTTGTCGCTGGGTTCGGACCTGCACGGCCGCGGGTCTCGATGCTGCACTGCTCAGACTGGAGGAGCTTGCAGTGTTGACAGTACCGGTCCACTCAAGGAGGAGAACCTGGGGAGGAGGTTCCATGGGCGAGCGAGCTTCAGCTACCTATATATGGGATTAGTGAAAAACGTATACATGAATCATGCTGACTTACATTAGCTGCGCCCCATTGTTTGAGTCAAAACCAGTTGAGGACAACATGAGTAGCGTCTGCACTGAGGTAGCAGTGACCACCATGCAGGCCACAGTCCCAGTGTGCCTTGATTGCTTCGATTGCCTGAGCAATTGCACGGGTTTCCTGCAAGTAGTCGTTTGCCAATGGGACCTTGGAACAAAAGTCAGTGAGGGCGACACAGATATATAACCACAGACATACTCTAGTTCCGGACACCATCTCGAGACGGCTGTCATGCCCATCCGGGCTGAGAGGCTGTAAACAACTCTGTCAGTAATAATAGGCAGCTATAGAGATAACAACTTACACGCTTACGAGTTTTGAAACCGTCCATGGCCTCAAGATCGAACGTGGCTGAGATGCTATTGATTGATCCACGTGTCGTACCCAGTTGGTGGCATAGAAACAGCCCAGTCCTTGTCATTCGAAATGGTGGGCGCATTTGCCTTCCCACCTGGGTATCCTGTCCAATACACTTGCATTCCGGGCCCACTGATTGGCCCAGGTACATATCGGTCCTTGTAGCCATGCGCTGAGAGTGCGAGTGTGACGAACTTGGCACAAGCAAGCCTCAAGACAGGTGTCTGTGCGGAGACCTGTTTTGTGTCCTGCTGTTTGGCCATCTTGATGGCACGTCCCGACTGGACACGCTTGAGCCAGTGGATAGTGACAAGAACAAAGAAAAGCCGATCTGAATAGAAATGAATCAGTACGCATGAAGCGCGTTTCCATTGCAGTTGTAGAAAACGAACCGGGAGCTTCAACTGCTGCGACTTCTGCGCCGTCATTCTCATCAGCATCCGGTCGGGCGCTGACAGATCTTTCAGCAGCGGAAGTGCCCACCAACGCTTCTTGTGCTTCTGGGGCATCTGAGATGTAATAGTTAGTATTCACAGTGAGGGAAGGGACACAATCATACCAGGAAGAGGCCGTGCGAGGTGAGGTACAAGGGTGGGAAGTACCACAAGCTCATGAAATGCAGAACCTTGCGGGCGAGAGCTTGCTGGGCCGGACCAAGGGTTGGGCATGCTGATATGAGTACAAGAATGAACAAGTGAGGGCACTCGAACGAAGAGCTATGGGCTTACCTGCTCGTTTTTATGAACCAGGCAGCTCCTCGTGCTCCAACGTTCTCTCCATCTGGCACCAAATGACGACCATGACAACCCAAGCGAGATAGCAACTGCACTAGACAGTGGGTGCTCAGCTGTCTCAGCCGGCACAAAATACTTAGCGGTGAGCACCATATGTACTAATGGGGCGGCAACTCACCAGTTCGAGGCGTCAAGCACTGTACATGCATATGACGGTGCTGTAGCATGCTCGGACAGAGCATGCTCGGACAGAGCACGCTGTCTACAGCGTTGAAGATTCGGGTATAGTTGTACCATCACTCAACGCAGCGAATGTATTCACTGGCGAGAGTTCAAGCTGAAGAGTGGTGGTGGCGACGTTGGTCTTTGATGTCTCGAACTGTCGTGGTGAAGCATTGCGCGTCTTGTCACATGTCACTCTATTTGGCCGGACAAATAAGATCAAACACAGCAAAAAATCTGCGCGAGTTTCACAAAAATATGCAAACGGCTGTAACACAGGCGCACATTACTATCATTCATGTGGTGTTCGTAAAAACCCGGCGCTCAGTATATTGCGCTGAGAGCTCCCGCCTAAATCTGTCAAAAAGTACATAGAATTATACCTGTGCATCTTGATAGTATGCTGTATTAAATTCACGCTTTTTAGAGAGGAACAGCGAGCTGCGGCAGGATGCCAAAGAGGGGTAGAAGAGAGAAGGGGTGTTCGTAAAAACGTCACGGTTGGTCACACCGGCATGAGGTCGGCATATTGTCACTCCAACACGACTTACCATATGTAGTATCACCATCAGCTGAGCTCATCAGCGAGAGCAGTGTTTGTAAAAAGTGTGTTTGGGTAGATTACCATGTGTATTACAAGGATGTGCTACTGTATTCAATTATATACAAGAATACTGAACATTTCGACGTGAATCAAGAAAGAAGGGGCCGCAAAGCAGTGGCTAGAAGTTGCGGCAAGCAGGTACCAGACGCAAAACGCAGACGCGATGTTGCGACGAGGCTGCGATATGCCTCTTAGCGGAGTTTAAACTGCGCTCGGTCTCAAAGTCACGCATGTCTCGATATTGTTCGTAAAAACTACTCTAAAAATGTACACAGAGCAATCGGGCTGCTGGAGCAGCTTTCAATGCAATATTAGTCACTTTGCTTCTGCAAGACGGTCATAAAATATGCAGTACATCAGTCAGAATCTCTATCCATCAATCTGAGTAAAGTACAGAAACTCACTGCTTTGTCTCTACCGACTTCATCCCTCGCATTTATACTACTTTTCTTACACCAAAATAATGCCATAGTCGTCCTTTATTGCTCACAGTATACTTAGAATATTCGGACGTGCACAAGTATCGAAAGTACTAGTGTTCGTAAAAACAGGCGTTTACGAACACTGCATCAACGATAGTATGGCTGTGGCGAGACTCTCCTTGGTGGCGTGAGAACGTTCCAGCTTACTTATATCCCGAGCGTACGCCACCTTGCTTTCTTTCCAAACCACGACAGTCTGAAGCTTGCAACGCTCGCCTCCTACAAAATGCTTTGTGCATTTGTCTTTGCGAGCGGGTAAGGTCTGAGCCCATGACCCCACTCACGACCGGTTCTAGAGAACCCGCGTGTCAAGCGTCAACCACATACAAGAGACTCGTCGAATCCAAGGCGGCTACGCCATGCCTCTAGGACCTAGGCCTAGCCTGAAGATCTGCGGGGGACACCCCAAGCTCGCGCTGGTGAAGGCTCGGGCTGGCATTCGACTCGAAAATGTGGTGGGTCTGCTGGCATTGTCCTGTCGCCCTTCTCCTCGCACGCCACCCTTCTAGCTTTTGTGATCATTCGGTCGCTGCTCTGGCTGGACTTCAGGCTCGCGCGCGGGGTCAGGACTACAGAGGAGCAAGAAGCGCATGAGGTGGGCATGGAGTTGTGCGATGGATGTGTTGTTGAGTTCCATTTGCAAGCCACAGCTCTTTTGAGACGCTGTGGAACTTGATTCAGACTACTCTCCGGCTGTCGTGGCCAACAGTTATTTTTTCCTTCTCTACTCCCTTTGTGGGATCTTGCCTTCTGTCGAGAACAGTTTGTTGCATTACTGTAGAAACGGCGTAGGTCTTTCAACTGCACATATGTTAGACGCGTTAACGAAGAGCTTGACACCATATACGGTGCGGTGCGGCTTCTTTATGGTGGCGTGAAAACAATCCAGGCTACTTAAACCTCGAAAACGTCTTCCGAACCATCCTCTCTTTCCTCCCAACCTCGACAGTCTCAAGCTTGCAACGCTCGCCCTCCACAGACTGTCTCGCCCATTTGCCCTTGCGAGCGGGTAAGGTCTGAGCACACGTCCCCACTCTACCAGTCCCAAAGGACCGTCGTGTCAAACTTACAAGAAACTCGTCGAAACCAGGCGGCAACGCCGTGACTCTAGGACTTAGTTCTAGGCCTGAAGATCTGTGGGATGACAACCTCCAGCTATTGCTGGTGCCTGCAGTGAAGGTTTCGAGGCGGCATTAGTAGACTTGAAGATGTGGTGGGCCCGTTCTGCTGGCATTGTCCTGTCACACTTCTCCTTCCGGGCCCGCCTTGAGGATCATCCAGTCCCGCTCTCGCTGGTCCTCCACTGGGTACTATCGATGACCCAGAAGTGAACTACGCAGTTCACTTCTGGTCCCCCCCATTCCTCCGTGCACCTTTTCGCTCGGAGTTTCTACAGTGATGTAGTATGGTATATCGGCTATAGATAGTCTATTTCTGCGAATATTTGGAGAGGGATAAAGATGCTAGAAAAGGTCCGCACGAAGGTAACTTTTCCCCCGCCAAAATCTGAGAACTGTCACAGCAAGTCACGCACAAGCGCTCACAAATGTTTGAACTCAGCACATGCCGAGCGATCCGCAAACTTCGTGGCGTTCGCATGCACTGTGCAGCGTTTCGTTCGAGAGCTCCCTAGGAGGAAAGTACTATATACATGAATGATCGACAATTTTAAGAATTATACTTGAAATGAGAGTAAAGAAATTATGCATTAGAAGAGGTATCTACTACACCCTGCGGCATAATCCCGACCGCAGAGTCGCTACAAAGCTGCAACGGAATGTTACTAACATCATCAATATGCGGTCGCTTCGACTGACTGGCCCGGGGGTCACTCGAGGATAGCGAAGATACTCCCTCCCTCTCGTCGGGCACGGGCCGTTTCGAGGTGCGTTTGGAAGAAGGCCACAGACCGATGAAGCGGGAATCTGCGCGCAAAGCTGGCTCTTCATCGATGTGCGCCGTAATTCGCCCAATGAGCTGCTCTCGCGTGCCAGCCTCATCAAGGTCCATGCACCACGCGATGTCAACCAGCATAGGGTGCTTCTGGTATGCCAACGCTCCGGTGAACACCATGCCCTCCTTACCAAGGTCTGCCCGTTGCCGTCTCTTCTCGAACTCGTTGTCATTCTTCTTCTGCTTGTTCTCCTCTGCTTTGTTCTCCTTTTCCGCCCGAGCTTGCTTCTGCTCCAAAGCCTTAGCACGGCCCTCCTGTGTGGTGACAACTCGACCGCCAACGGTAACGCTGCGATCATTCGTTCGCTTGTCTCGTTTGGTATTCAGCTTCCTTTGCAGGTCACCGATAGCACGCCCCGCCAATATAGCATGCGCTGTTGCTTCGTCCCGCTGAGATCTGGCCCTATCGCGCTGTTGTTTATACTTCTTCGCACGAGAGTTTGGAGACATGAGCTGGCTGGCCTCGTTGTCGGTGTCGGAGTCTGGGTAGTGAGGTATGACAGGTGTGCTCGTGGCTGCAGAGGTGCGTGTGGAAAGTGATGGGGTGGTGGCGGCTACAGCTGAAGTTGATGGAGGAGACAGGGTGGTAGACGAAGGTGCAGGAAAAGGAGGTGGTACATCGGTAACGGTGGCAGAAGGTGCGTGGCTACGCCGACGGGCTGCTCTGCGACGTTCTTCCTCAACGTCAGACTCTGTTTGGGACTCGTCGTCAGATCCTTCTTCTGATGATGATTTGTACGCAGGGCTTAACATAGTCTGAGGTTCCTCAACACTGGCAGACTCGAAGATGCTGTCACCGTAGTCCGCGGGAAAGCCTTCAGGGAGATGGAGGGTGGTTGAGGTGGGAATACTTGGTGCAAAGTCAGACGCAGTGAACTGATTGATGTCGCAGCGTGGCTTCTTGCCAGATTTGTCTGACACAAGACCAGACTTGGCAAACGCCTTTCGGATCGTGCCTTCCTTAAAGGCTACACTCCGCGCTTCCATGTACACGCGCACCACGTCCCTTGCTTGCATTGACTGTCCAGTCTCATCCAACACGTCCTGCGCACGCTTGTTCCACTCGCGTTTCAAAGGCGCAAACACTCCGACATCGCAAGGTTGCAGTCGGTGAGTGGTGTGAGGGGGTAGTTCATAGAGAATGACATTTTTTGCAATAGCATGGTCGATGATCTCAAGCAATGCGTGGGACGAATGTCCATCGTATACAAGAAGAATGGGTTTTGATGGATCTCCGTGAGCTTTGGCCGCAGGTACGAAGCACTTCTCGAACCAGCTCTTGCAGACGAAATCGGACGTCCAGCCGTTCTTGGTGGTTGCAAGTCTATAGCACACTGGGTAAGTCACTCGAGTATTCATTCTATAAGTGGATAAGGCTCACAAGATATTGTCTTCGTTCTCAAACCACTCCTCGCACATCTTCACCCCAGCAAAGACGAAGCATGGCTTCACAGGAGCAGTGCCATCGCCACATACTGATTCGAGAATTGTCACCAGCTCCAAGTCATCGCTCTTCTGAAGGTAGCGGCTTTTATCGGCGGCAGAGAAAAGGTACAGTTCGCCAGTCCCTTTTCGACCGCCACCCAGCTGAATCCCAATCTCATCCATGTTGTGTACATTTTCCCATGGGATGTCATGCTCATCAAGAACCGCCTGAAGCCGCTCAAAATGTGCGTTCGCATTGGTAAAATTGAACGCACAAGCACGCTTCGGATCCAGCCCAGAAGGCCGCCCTAGGGTACATTCAGGATGCCGACGAAGGAAGCGGTAGACCCATCGTCGTGAAGGTTTACGGCCCGACAGTGCCTCCACCTTTGGGGAAATTGTTCGTTTCGACAGCGGCACTCCAGAAGCTCCCAGGTAAATGATGTATGACACCAGTGTCTTCTCCTGCACAGTGTTAAGAAGCTGTTGTCGGCTGTGTGCTGACCGCCGAGGCTTTGTGAGTCTATTCACTCGGCGCCATATGGCAATCCTCTTGCTAGGGCAGCCTAACATCTCCGCAGCATCATAGGGGTTCTTGTATAGGCCACTCCGGATCCCTGCGGCACCTTCCTGTACCAAACTGTCGTGGTCGTCGAGTTCCTTGACACCCTGGCGGTAGACTTTTGCACGAGGCATGGGTCCCAAAAATTTGTGAAAATAAAGTAAAATTAGGATTAGAGTATTAATGAGTATTCCAAAAGAGTGTCGAGTAGTTTGAGCTGGAGAACGATAGAGAGGACGGCGAAACGATGCACAAAACATGACCTCGGTACCTCATTGGCTAGTTACCAGCGCTTGTCGGAGTTCTAACCCACGAGGAGGCATTGTCACGCTCCCCTCCACTGTCGAGAGTATACCTTCCACTATTCTTGCCACATCGCTCAGAAATACAAACTGGTATTTTTCCGTGATAGTATACACCAATTTCAATGTACTCTGTGATTTTTAGGCCAAAATATACACTGGTGCTGCCTCAGTAAGCGCATCAATCACAGTTCACTCATGAACTGCATGCAAAAATTGAGGTATTCAATTTTTATATCCTCGCAGAGCTGCTCTTTCTATACCAAACTTTGTAGACAATGTCTAGTAGCATAAATACATATGCCTGTTTTTTTTGGAGGCAGTTGAGTGAGGGGAAGTACCTTCCCGAGCAAATAGTTCACTTCCTGTCCCCAGTTCACTTCTGGGTCATCGATAGTATAGTGTTCGGTTACAGAGGAGCAAAAGGTGGAGAAGGTGGTTTGGAGCTGTGCGATTAATATGTCATCTAGCATCAGTTGCTGTGAAACTTGTTTCAGACTACTGTCGTCGCTGATTCAAATTTTTCCTTGTTGCACTCCCTTTGTGGGATATTTCAGTCGTCGTTGCTTCCGATAAAACTAGTTTGATACGATGCTGTGTGATGTGCAGCCTCGGTGCAGCCCACCAATAGATGTGTACACAAAGGCTCCAAGTTCCCAGTGGATGCGGCTGGTACTAATGAACCGTGTCAGGTTCCAATGGCTGGCCGGCGTAGCCACTCGCACTTATGTAGCCGTTGCTTGACCGGATACAACCCTACGTCGGCGTCAGACTAAACCAGGTGATACAACAGATAGCGTAAGTAGGTAACTCGTGCTGTATACGAAACAGCCAGGATCCTTTACATTAGTTTACCGTCCGAGTATGAACCTCCACCCTTCTTGAGCTTCTTGCTCGTGGCGAAGGCTACGCTGTCGATAAGCGAAGCAACGGTCAGAACTCCACCCACGATCGCGCATGTCCTGGGTAGAAGTATCATTAGCGGGCAAAGCGGAGAAGGCGGATGAAGTAGGACGTACGATGTGAGGAAGTGCGCGAACGATTGACGAGTCTCTTGGTGAACAATCAATATCGGGGAAATTTCGTAGTTGAAGAAAGCACCTAGATGTGCGCTATTAAGCTGACGCGGCGTGTGTAGTGGGACGCAGCTAGCCTACCAGGGATACCACTTATCCCGTGCATGACGTGCACGCCGCCTTGATTATTCTCAGCCAACCCTTTGGTCAGATCACGCTCGAAATGCGTTGCGCTGTACTGGTGAGTGTTGATCTGGCGCCAAGGTCAGCCGCAGGCGACAGATCAGAAGGACGCGAGAGACCTACAATCTTGCCATCCAAAGTTCGGAACTGGGTAGAGACGACTTTGAGGAAGTACTGGAACATGTATTGTGCCTTGGATGTCTACGTCTTGTGTATTAGTTGACTATCTGCTCACCCGATTGAAACACTCACTCTCATGGTAGTCGCATCTAAGGGGTTGAGCACGCCCAGCTTCTGTTTCAGCTTGATGCCCACGTTCGCCTTCTCGAAGTCATACTCGTCATATCCTTGGAACGCGAACGTATGTATAGTGTGGGAAAAATCGTGGCGATTGCCATCTTCTTTCAAATAAGGCACCAGCTCGTAGATGTTCTGCGCTGCTGTGCGGAACGAGCGACCAGGAGAGAAATGAATGTTTCCGACGACCTTGTTGACTTGGATGAGACCAGCGATGTTGCATCCTTCGTGTGCTTGCTCCTTTAGCCTGTCTGACCAGCCCTCTTGAACGCACTATGTAGATGTGAGTGGATTGGTTCTGGATACCTCATACTCGGGAGGCTGACACACCTGCTCGATGGCGTCCGGAGAGTTGAAACTCCATCCACGGTTGACATAAGCTTGTCTGACTTCCTCGCACGAGTTACAGCACCCGCTTTCAGGCTCTATCCCACCGTAACATGACCCGCAGTACCCATTCTGTCTTTGCTCGTTAATCTTGTCGACTTCGTTCTGGAGTTCAGCTGTACTCTGCCCGGGAACTATGTCTCCCTTCTCTGTAAGACGGTTCTTCGAGATTCTATGTGTAATGTCGGTTTGCGTTTCGCCAGAGATATCCATCACGTCGAGAGACAGCACTATAGACGGACACTTTAGTTCAGCGAAGAGCAGTATTTGCAAGAAGAGCACGTACGGTAGCATGGTACTCTAGGGAACGTCAAGTTGACCTTGACCGTCAAACGCTCTCCTCGGCTTTTGTCGACCTGGATCGAAGTATCGACAGTCACCCGGCGGTAGTCGATAAGCTCCATCATTGTTATAGCCAAAATTAAGGCAGCAGAGACGAGTGTCACTGACGCATTGCATTCAGTTTGTGTCACTCAAATAAAGTGGTTCAGGAGGACATACACATTGCACCCGTCCGTGTCTTGACCTTCACGTCCTCCATCGTCTTTCAAATGCATCCCATGTTAGTTACCGCATCCCTGTCTCACCTCGCAGCGAGTGTGCCCACTGACCTTACCGAAGGCATCCAAACCCTTCAAGCCTCCGAACACGCCTTTCGCCATTCTTGTTGATAGCGAGATCCTCAGAAGACCAAAGAAACCGAATCGCAGAGAGGATAGTCCACACACACAAGATGGCGAAGGGAGTAGAGAGGAGGGCAGCAGAGCTTGAGGTAGTATATGCAGTAGAGAGTTGTAGCAGACGCCGCACTGCGAAAGTTATGGACGACGTGTCATATTAGTGATTCACATGATCGCTCCTCGTGCCATCCACGACGGAGATATCCCACAGACTAGTAACCGCTGCAGCCATACACAGTTCACCGTCGTTTCACCAATGTTCAACCGAATACATATTGAAGTGACTCAAGCAGACACGGTCACTGTTGGAACGCGGTCCACAAGTTCTTCACACCATCTCTTATACCGTGAGCCTGCACGCTCGTGCGCTGTACCGCTCCGTCTTCGAGGCTAACAACGTTGACACCTCCGAAAGGGAAGGCATAAGTATTCGCGGAGGCGGTTTGTGAAAACAGATTAGACGACGGCCAGTTCATAAAACGAACCAGTGTCCCTGAAGACTCTGGCGAAACACTTCACTGATTATAGACTTGATTGCACATCTCTTTCTTGATCTCAAACTTGCACATGCATCAGAGGCAGTGTGCAACACACCGTCTTCAGCCGCTGTGCTCGTTTCATCGTGCGATGTACGGTGAAAAGCTGAGCAGTGTTTCATCCTTCAACTACATAAATACCCGTGCCAGCACTCCTGTTCCCCCAGCTCTGCGAGTTCCTTCTCTTCTCAGAATCTACCTTTCTTTCTCCGTTCCAGCCAACTCACGCAAGCTAGCACTGGTTGGTGCGTATCGTACCCTCTATGCCATTCTGAACGCTCCTTCTCTGACACATCCGATAGCTTTCTTGTCTTACAGCTTCCACTTTCGTTCTACAACGTCCATACTCAAATCAATCACGTCTCATAACTTCCTGTCCCTTCTTTATCCTTAAGGCATCATGCGCTCCACTACCATCGCCCTCACGATACTTGTTACAATTGGTCCTACTGTATCTGCACCCATCCCCTATCGCGCCGTTTCTTCTGCCGGCCCTTCAACCGTGGCCGCTTCTGGGAACGATGTTAACAATAGCGCCGCCTTGTCAGCTATGGAAATGCCCCTGCCACGCATGTACGGTGGCAAAACGCCGTGAGTCGACTCTGCTAACCGATTTTGCATGCAATATTCAGTCTGCTTTCTGCACCAGCGCACCAACCTCACATCGCAAAAGAGTGCTACCTGCTGCAGCGATCGTGGAGGGGGTCAAGGATCTCGAAGGCGCGGCCAAAGGGGCCAAAGAGGGCCAGTCGTGGTGGCAGAAGGCTAGTGATGTTGTGAATAAAGCCAGTATGTTCACCTTTCCATTGAGTTTCTTTCAACCTAGGTAAGCCGAGTCTGTTCACCAATGTTTACACGTGATGTTGAGGTTTTCTTTAATAGTGGGAGTAGCGGGAGCGGTAATAGTCAAAGTGGTAGCAGCAGCAGCAGCAGTCACGGAAGCGGCGGCGGCAGCGGCAGCGATGGCGGTGGCGGCAGTAGTGGCGGCTTCGGCAGCAGCAGTGGTGGCAGTGGCGGCAGTAGTGGCGGCTTCGGCAGCAGCAGTGGTGGCAGTGGCGGCGGCAGCAGTGGCGGCAGTCACGGCAGCGTGGGTCGTCGCGATGAATCCACCGAGAGCTTGGCCAACTTGATCCATGCAATACACTCCCGGTGAGCAGTCTTCCGCCTATTGGAGCTGCCAGCATTAACATCACGGATGACAGGGCGGACTCGGAGGACCAGATTGACCCTCTCGTTGAGATGTCCGCGCGCTCCTTTGAATCTGAGGCTCTCAGCATCAACAATCTCGACTGAAGGAGAGGCCGGCGTGGTGATTCGTGACATGATGCTTGTTCTATTTATGTGATATTACTTATGAGGGATAATTAGAAGTTGCGAACATCCCAATATTGTGATTTTTCATGTCACAATCATGGTTTTGATTGATGACACGTGTATGACGTTATTTCTTGCTGTTTATTCGAGGATGAGTATTTAAAAACTCAGGCATCATTTGTTGTGAAACTCACATCAGAACTCCGAGGATTTGCTCACCAACGTACAATCGTGGTTGGATGGTGGTCAATGGTGGTCGGCCATGGTCAATGTAAAGCCGGTCGAATGTATTCAACACGTCTAGAGGCAGGGATGGATGCGCAGTCGTAATCCCACTTGCCGTCGTAAGGACCTAAGACACACGAGCAGAGCGAGTTAATCCAGGTGCGAAAGAGAAAGAGCACAATTAGCATAATGACTGTACCTAAGACACACGAGCAGAGCGAGTTAACTAAAGGTACAGGCTGTGAGCATATTGCATATGTGAGGGACAACGAAGAATACTCACTCCAGGTGCGAAAGAGAAAGAGCACGATGGAGTGTCAGGAGCGGGGGCGAAGGTATATAAGACAGAGCCCTCAGGCGACCCAAAAAAAGGAATATCTGTGATACAGATGTGTCCGCGTGATGAAAGAACAATAAAGCGACCATATACGGAATACAAAAGGAAACCCGGTAACTAAGAGTCCGTGAGCCGGAGCTGAAAACCATTACAATGGTGGTTGACAATGTCGTCGTGGCCCATCCGTCTGCTTGCAGAACATAAACCTCGATAGCATATCATCAGCCTTCCACCCTCTTCCATTGCCACCTGCATCCTGTTTGTTTGCTCACATTCATTGCTCATTAAGCACACCTTGCCTCTCAATCCATTGTTCACCTCAGCACTCGTTCAACTGTCTTTATCATCTGCTTGTCCCTTTCATCTGTCGTTACCTTTGTCCTTCACTTGTACATCCTGTTCTGGCCCACCAATTTTATCATCTCTCCCTCAAAATCTTTGCATTTTTGATGTAAGCTTTCCCAAGCAACAGGTGCAGTGAATCCTACTGAAGCTTTCACAGACCCCCACATGACATGGATAGTCCAACAGAGACCGGATTTTTCCAACATTGTCACAAGTTCACAGCCTTAAGCGCCTATCTAGAGCGCTTATTTTCTGGCTAGGAGTGTTACCAGACCTAACCCTAACCCGGGTCACGTGACATCCTGCCTTATTTATCAATAGTCCAGACCCAAACCCTAGACTCAGTCTGGAGCGGTTCCAGATCAACCTAGGCTATTGTTCTATTGTTCCTCTTCCATTGATAGGGATTCCCCAGGGATTCCCCCAAATCTTATTGTTCTATTGTCTTTCGACAATTGTCTTCTATCTGTAACAGTTAGGTTACTACTCACCAGATAAGTTGTTAGACTTGAGGGGATAGAGTGAGATAGAGTGTGAGAGATGTGGTGAGCGAAGTACTGGGGAGTACTGAGTAGTCCTTTATCAACAGAGTGGATAAGACTGAGGGGATATGCCCTCAGGAGTGCCTCTATATATACATGAAGGGGAGGACCCCAGGTACTACCCTAAGACCCCTAATACCTACATGAGTAAGCAAAGTAATCTACCTTACTAAGCATGCCCTATGCCCTAGTGGTGCCACTTCAATAATCAACCAATAGCAATTGTCCCCATGACCTGACCCCATGACCCAGCTCCAAGGCTAGACTTGTTCTAGCTTGTTCTAAGACAAGGCTAGACTTTTCCAGAAGGTTCTAAGAACTATGACATCATCTAATGGAATGTTCTATACTATGACATCATAGTTCCAGCAAGTTCCACAAGGTTCCAGAGAGTTCTATCATGTGATACACATATAAGGAAAGGAGCGCATCAGCGCATCAGAGACAGTGTCACAGATTTTCAATGTTTCTACAAGACTTGCCTTACCAGGCAACGGTATTATTGGGAATATTTAAGCGCTTGTCAAGCGCTTATCCAGCGCTTATCCGGCGTCTATTTAGGCGCTTATCCAGCGCTTATCTGGCGCTTATCAGGCGCCTATTCCGGCGCTTATTCTCAGTGCCTATCAATTGATGCGCTGATGCGCCTTCTGTCTCTGATGCGCTGATGCGCTCCTTTCCTTATCTGTGTATCACATGATAGAACTCTCTGGAACATTGTGGAACATGCTGGAACTATGATGTCATAGTATAGAACATTCCATTAGATGATGTCATAGTTCTTAGAACCTTCTGGAAAAGTCTAGCCTTGTCTTAGAACAAGCTAGAACAAGTCTAGCCTTGGAGCTGGGTCATGGGGTCAGGTCATGGGGACAATTGCTATTGGTTGATTATTGAAGTGGCACCACTAGGGCATAGGGCATGCTTAGTAAGGTAGATTACTTCGCTTACTCATGTAGGTATTAGGGGTCTTAAGGTAGTACCTGGGGTCCTCCCCTTCATGTATATATAGAGGCACTCCTGAGGGCATATCCCCTCAGTCTTATCCACTCTGTTGAACCAGGACTACTCAGTACCCACCAGTACTTCGCTCACCACCACTCTAACTCTCTATCACACACTATCTCCCCAAGTTTATCAACTTATCTGGTGAGTAGTAACCTTACTGTTACATTTGGATAAGACTGCCCCTACTCCCTCACGTCTTTGGATGTGCTGGAGGTTTCTTTCCTCTTTCTTCTAGGTCTTGTGCCTGTGCGTGGGCCCCTCTACAAATCCTCTAGAAATAGAGGTAGCCGGACCATAGGCTCTAAGTGGTAGTCGTGTCTAGGCCTTGCCTTGATGCGCACAACTTGAATCACCCTCTCGCCCGACGCTCCTAGAGCTGATCAGAGCAGGGGTTGGCATTATGCCAACATGATGAAAGTGTGCCTCCCCACAGGCGATAGTGGAGTCTGGTGTCAGACAGCTCGTTATAAGAGCTAGACAACAGGACTAGAAACCCATGAGTGCCTAGGCACGAAGACGGGTAACTTGTTCTGGCCGGACTTAGGGTCAGTGTAATACTGATCCGCCAACCATTTGCCGCATGGGTGGAACCATGACGGAGATCCTTACACCACCGGACCTGGAGAGAGAATCCAGGCCGACGCCGGCACTACCCCACGCACACACAGGACCTCTCCTTTATGGAGATTTGTTTCCGCACATCACTGAGCTGTCAAGCTCATCATACTTTGTCACACACAGTCACCATGCCCATCTCCCGCTTCATCGCTGCTAAGTCTGGTCGCAAGGCCCCTTACTCCATCCCCGTCCGCAACGAAGTCACCGGACTTCAAGAACGCCTCTCAGTCTCCAAGGAGACACTCGACAAGTTCAAAGACGCTGGCAAGCCTCGCCGGCTCAAGTATCCTGACAACAAGCCTGTCATCAAGAGGATCGACCTCGAGGAGCAGGCTCGCACCACCATTGAGCATGAAGAGAACCAGGCTCGCATGAGACAGGTCTCTCATCTCATGTCTCAACTCAGCCTTCTCGATCGTATCGAGAAGCAAGAGAAGCAGGAAGCTGAAAAGCTTTCTCTTCTCCAGCGTATTGAAGAGCGCAACCAACGCGCTTTCATCCCCACTCCCACTCCGCTCCCCGCTTCTCTCCACTTCCGTAAAACAAAGTTGATACTTCGTCAAGAGGAGTTCGAACCGATGATCACAGCTGCCTGTCAAAGGCTTGAACCTGTGCTCAAGAAGCTGGACGCCTCCTTCTCGAGTGGTGGGCAATCATCTAACCACCAGCTCAACACTCGTAGGGAGAAAGCCCAGCTGCTGATCGGCCGTGTATTCATGGTTGAACAGTGGTTCAAGGAGAATCACACGGACAAGATGACGAATAGGGAATGGAGGATGCTGAAAAAGGACTTGAAGAGTTTAGGAAGGATTAGTTTTGTGGATATACATCGGAGATGGGGTTACATCTTAGAATTGCTAGAAGGACTGTTCGATATGAACGCCTTTGTATATGCGGAAATGGAATAAAATGTATGGGCTGACAAGCCTCATTTTACTCGGTGACAACTTCCTGAAAAGGATTTAATGTGTGAAAACAACTCTGACAAGAGTTTAATGTGTGAAAAGTGGTGTTTCTCTTCTTCTTATACTAGAAATAGTATTTCGCCTATCCTTTGCTAACTAAGAAATTAGAAGCAATGGCCTCTCAATCTAACGCCGGATCCAACGCTGCCGCCACCGCCTCTAACCTCACCCACTCCGTGACTTTTGGCAAGATCACGCCAATTGTTTACAACCCTTCAGTGGAAAACTTTGAGCAGCATATTTTCCACAACCTGAACACGGCCCAAAGGGCTTTTACTCGTACGGTTGAAGGTGGAGCAACTGCTGCCATAGTCCATAACATGATGAATCAGATGGTTCTTATCTGGAAAACCAGCTGTCGCTCCTGGAGGATAACCTCCAGGAATATGTGGATAAGGTCGCTCAAGACCTATATTCGCAGTGCGCTGCTGACAACCAAGTCCAGCGCATGGACACTGACCTGGATAT
>JABYQR010000311.1:0-52691 GCA_022592445.1 Cytidiella melzeri
GAAATACTTAACTGCACTATGGACCCTGTCAAGCTGTACACTGACAGTGCGTCAACTCTTGCGATTGTTTGTTCCCCCGAGGAATAACACTCTCAACGTACTAAACACTTTAACATTCGCAAGAACTTCATCAGCGATCGTGTAACTAAAGGGTACATCACTGTGCACCACGTACCTTCTGCCGATCAACGTGCTGATACTCTTACTAAAGCACTCGCTCTCAAAAAACTCAAGCATTTCAATGAACTACTTCATGTTCAGGCTTGAAGGGGAGTGTTTAACTATTCTGTCTTCGTACTTAGCGCGCGCTTAGCGCCGTAGTTACCGTATATAAGACTTACTTTGATCAATGCACAGCTATCGCTTTTGATCCCCAACTCTCTGTGTGACCACCACCTCAGTCTTCTCTCAACGCTCTCAACTCCTCTGATACCTTGTTAAAACCGTCCGCCTTCGTCATTCCGCGCGCATTACTTGTCTCGATATTCTCCTTTCGTCTTATCCGAAATGCTAAAATAATATAAAATCCGTGTATCTTCGTAGCTACTCAATAACATTGTGTTCATCCCTTCGAGCCCCCTTCCCGTGCGCGCATCAAAACCCTGCAAATACAACATTGTACTTGTACTATTCCAATTTGATCGTTCACCACGTCGTACCAGTGTCTCGTTAACAGTGCACGGTGGAGAGTCGTCAAGGTACACGCGCGAGGTTTCAATCTCCCTTAAATCAAGGTATTTCGTGTGCCGTTAAACAATACAGGGACGAGGGTACTAGGATATCGATACATTGCCAGAGGAAGACCCCCAATCTCATGTGCTATAGCGCGATTCAAACTCAGTAACCATAAATTGTTGCCATTTCCCACAGATACGACGCGACGAAGGGGGGCGGAGTTTTCGCCGCGCAAGACTACGCAAAACCTGTGTGACGATGCGAATAGAACCCTACATCTCGGTTCAATTCGTATTGAAGCTGCTCTTAGAATCAGAATTGGGCGACCTGTCCGCACGTGTTGCAGTTGAAATAGCGTTGAGGGTACGACGCGTTGCACCTGGTGCAGTGTGGCTTCTTAGTCTGAGTTGACGTTATCTGCTGGAACAGTGCATGAAGTGTGTCGGCTGTGTGCGTCGTTTCACCTCTCGCCAAATTCGCGATCCATTCGGAGAGGCCTGTGAGGACTCTTGGGAGTTGGGCTGCTTCGCATGCAAACGCAACCTCCATGTCCCGAATATCATCATGACTACACGAATGTTATTTTAGCGCCGATTGCACGTATCGCTGCAGGTTTTTCATGGTGCCACTCACAATGACGTGAAGGATGAACGTAGCTCCAGTGCTATATTTTCCGTGGACAGCTGCGCCTTGATTTCATCGTGAGCTTCCTTCTTTAAGGCTTCCAGGCCGTACTAGATATCACGTCAGCTCCGACTCTACTTGACACATGCTATGCGAACTCACCCTCTGGGCTAGCCTGTACAACGATTTGGGGGAACATTGCGGGCTGAAACACTGCTGCTTCGCCTTACTCTGGTCGGGATTGGATTTGAGAGGCGCAAATTGCACACCGCCTGTGTACAAATAAAATAGTAATGCTCCCCATCTATTTGGAACAGAGTGAGCTGATCAACGCTATTGGGCGAGAAGACAAGACACTGACGTTTTGTGCGCTCCCGTAGGTAGAGCAATGATTCTCCCATACCTCTCACCAGCCGCCATTGGAACAGACTCTGTGGAAGGAACATGCACATCGTCATCGGTTTTGATGATTGGATCGGTCTCAGGCTGTTTTTTTAGGAGACCATCAGCGACAACGCTAACTCCTTGAGGAACGTTCATGCCTGCTTCCCATGCTTCGCTGCAAGCGGACTACTAGCAGCGCCACTATGGTCTTTCGCGTCCTCACCCGTAACGTGTACATCTTCCGGCTCATCTTCGTATTCATCTCCTAAGTCACTGTCAGAGTCGTAGTCGTACTCATCCATGAGATGATCCTTGTCGTGCGGGAATCCTTCGTCCAAAGAACCTATGCGATCTTCGGCAAAGCCGCCACCGAGCACTAATAAGACCAGCGAGATGAGCAGCTGCTCGAGGTTGACGTACGCCACATAGGCCACAACTTGAAGATAATGCTTACTCGTGACGAAATGTGGTGCGCCTGCCATGAGGAGCGTACTATTGGTATAAAGGGGCAAGGGTCGGTCGACGCCACCAGTACTTCTTCTCCTCGAGAAGGCAAAGAACTTGGTGTCGATGACGGTCCCCGTGTTCATTGCCACCATCAAAATGGCAGCCATTCGTGTTTTCGGGTCGGATGCAGGGGCTATCATGGATGATAGCTGTTGTGCAGTCAGGGTCCTTGGTAAGGCAGCAAGAGAGACAGTAGTAGCATCAACAACATCACCCCGTCCTCTTGCTCCCTTGAAGATGCCGCGTTTCATTCTGGACAGCAGTGGTCGTACTATGCTTTAGGTACTGTTCGTAAAACTTCGGCGCTCAGCCCATTGCGCTAAAAATCCTCGGCTGGAAAAAAGAAAAAGTACATGGACGTATACCTGTTCATCTGTCTAACACACTGTAAATTTTTCAGCCAGTTTAGAGAGGAAGAGAGGGCTACGGCAGGATGCCGGCGAAGGGCATAAAAGACATGGGGTGTTCGTAAAAATGTCACGGTTAGTCACACCGGCTCGAGGCGGCAGATTACGACGAGGCTGCAATATGCGTCTCAGCGGAGTTTAAACCGCGCTCTGTGCGAAGTCACGCATCGTTCTACATTGCTCGTAAAAGCCACTATGCACATGTACTTTTAGTAATCGGGCTGCTGGAGCAGATTCTCATGTGAATTCGGTCACTTCGCTTCACCAAGTATTTTGAAAAATATCCAGTGCATCAGCCAGAATCTCTTCCCATCAGTCCAAGGAGAGCCCAGAAACTCACTGCATCGTCTTCAGCAACTCCACGTCTGACAAATAAAATACTTCTTTCACGTCAAAAGCCCTATTTAGAAGTCCTTAATTACATGCAGTATACTCAGAATTTTTGGAGGTGCACAAGAGTTGAAAGAAGCAGTGTTCGTAAAATCAGGCGTTTACGAACAGTACCTAAAGCATAGTATGTGCTGTGAGGTCAAAACGCACGAAGCATTGCCAACAGGCGTTTAGATGTGCGAGCACAGATCTGGCTGGAAATGGGAATTCGTGGCCACTGTTACTACCACTTACCCATATTATGCGATGAAGCACGGATGGTTTTCGTCACGCAAAACGGCACTACACATGTAGTATGATGATACAAATAGTGCTCTATCTCATGCTCCCGGTCCGTCATCACCAAGTTTCATACAAGGTGCATATACCCCCCGCAAGATGTGCACGAGAAATCGCAATCAGGGTACGACCTAAAGCACCCGGTGCATAATGGCAGCGTCCGATTCTGAGTTTTCGACATGCCTATCTGCCGGACCAGCGCATGTAAGTTATTGGCAGTGTGCGTCAATTCGCCTGCCGCCAAATCCGTGATCCACTTGGAGAGCTCGGGGCCTTCTATTACTCTTGGTAGCTGAGCTGTTTCGCATGCGAATTTGACCTCCATGTCCCTAATCTCGTCATAACTGCGAGAAAGATACCTCAGCGGATTTCACATATGTTCCGTAACACTACTCACAAGGAGGTGAGAGATGAACGTAGCTCCTGCATGATGTTGTCCGGAGACAACTGTGCCTTTATTTCATCTTGGGCTTTCTTCTTCAACGCTTCCAAGCCGTACTGTATTTCGCGTCAGTTGGACCCTACTTCACACAGATCAGATTGCACCCTATCAGCTAGCCTATACATCGATTTTGGGGAACATTGGGGGCTGAAAAACTTCTGCTTCGCCCTGCTCTGGTCGGGGTTGGTCTTGAGAGGTGCGAACTGGATACCACCTGTGTACAGATAGGATAATAAGGCTCCCCACCTTTTCGAAGTAAAGTTGGCTATCGAAACATTGACGAGATGACGAGACACGTACGTTCTGTGGGCTCCCGTAGGTAGAGCAATGACTCTCCCGTATTTTTCACCAGCTGCTGCCAAAGCCGCCACCGGAGCAGGCTCTAAAGGTGGCACAGACACATCTTCCTCGTTTTGGAGAAATGAGCGGCGTTCAGGCTATGTCACGGAAGGCTATCAGCAACAATGCTATCTCCGTTGGGAACGTCCATACCTGCTTGCCTTCTCTTGCTTGGATTTGAGGCTGGCTGCTAGAAGCGCCAGTAGCGCCACTTCGACTTCCGACTTCCTCATCCGCAACGTTGGCGTTCTCTAGCTCATCTTCGTGTTCGTCTTCCAAATCACTGTCAGAATCATAATCGTACTCGTCCTTGAGATATTCCTTGTCGCGCGGGAAGCCCTCGTCTAGAGAAGCTATGCGATTTTCGGCAAAACCTCCACTGAGCACTAAGACCAGGGACATTCGGAACAATTGCTCAGCGTCGATATACGCCACATGAGCCAAAGGAGTGCTTACTCGAGATGAAATAGGGTGCGCCTGCCATGAGGAGCGTACTATTCGTATAAAGTGGCAAGGGTCGGTCGACGCCACCAGCACTTCGTCGTCTCGAGAAGGCGAAGAATTTAGTGTCGATGACAACCCCCGTGTTCATTGCCACCATCAATATGGCAGTCACTGCTGTTTTCTTGTCACACGTAGAGGAGATGATCGTTGCCAACTGTTTTGAAGTTAAGGTTTCTGGTAGGGCATTAAGAGGAAGAGTAGTGGCATCAAGAGGGAGAGCAGTAGCATCAAGAGGGAGAGCAGTGGCATTCACAGCAACATCGCTGTGTACTCCCGCTCCCTTCAAGCTGTTGCGTTTCATGACAGAGCATTTCATATTGGAGAGTGGTTGCCGTGTGAGCTGGGGAAAGTCTTCAGATGCGATTCGAATACTGACAGCCTTATGACCTAGCCGTCGAACCCAGCAATTACTCAGCTTGGTGGGACCGGTACTTGTTATCAATAATGGATGTATGGATCTGCAGACAGCTGACAGATATGACGAGAGCTGGCGAGTGGCAAACGTATTCACCGCGTTGTAGGATGAGACAATAAGCCTAGGGACGACACTTCATACAACAATACGCGCACCGTAGTTGGGTTCCAAGTAACGAACCCCAAACGAACGCGTGCCTAATCTCGCAACGTTTTCGGGGTGTCGAAAGAGCTATTAGGTCATGTGCGTTCGAACGGCTCGGGGCTCTCTAGGTCCTCATAGGGTACTAGACAAGGCTCATCACGGAATCCACCTCCATCTTCCCTGATTGCCACTCTGTCTACCTAATCAGTGCAGGAGTGTTAGCCTGCTGATGTTTCGGAACCGATTAGTAGCATAAGAGCACGAACCCCCAGTACTGTCATGGAACCACTGTACATTTGCGCAAATGTATTTGCACCGAGTAGCTGGTTAATTGTGGGGTTGCATTATTGTTAGCCTAAAAATCGAGATTTTTCAACTAGAGAAATATCTTGTTTATGGATTCTGGAGATTTCGAGAATGTGAGTCACTATGTAACCACGAGGATTTAACCCCTTGAAAAAGGCACTGGAACATCCATACATTTTCCGCTTGCATATGTGAGATCAATCTGTCCTGTGCAAAAATGGTACATTAATGTCAGTGTTTATCCATAAGAAATATGTCAGAAAGATATCTATACCATATGTCACATTTATTGAAGAACAATGTGATGGATTACCTCATATATACAGACTCCTACCCAGTCGTCTCCGGTCGGGAGAGCAGAAGACATGCTGGGTCTCGAGGAATATTTGGTTGTGTTTAGTGTAATACTGTTTTTAGAAATTAATCAATTCAACACGTGCTATTCTCCCAACCTTATTTCTGCTTCCCTCCCTCCGACGACTGGCACTTAACAAGTGTAAACAATGATTGGCGCCACGGCCGGCACATGCGGACTTTGAAGTTACTCGCAGACACTCAAGAAATTATCAACGTTTGTGAGAATAGTTCCTCGACTTCAATCATTCATTTACGACATGGAATCCCGATTTCTTTGCGCACCCTAGCTCTTTACATGTTTTATCTACAACTCGTACCACACCGCAGCAAGTGCCGTCCATTGAAGAAATTTGCTCAGCATGCCTAGAAGCATTTGGACTGAGGGCGTGCCGACTGCAGTGTCTGTTCGCGCAGGCATTACTTCGCCGGAAGGATGCGCTCTTCGAGGTTGGCACCGGAGTTGGAAAAAACTTTAGGTGGTATGAGAACTCCTGGTTAAATGCATATAGAATCCATGAGGATATGTTGGTGTGATGAGAGGCAAGTACGCCCCGGATTTCTTCGAAGACGGTATACATAGAGGTTGATGTGATACTTAGGTCGCACTACTTACGCCTTCTCCGATGGGTCAGCTCGAGCAGGAACTCCGGATGTTGCCGCCGCCGCCGCCTACCGCTTGTATGTTGGTCGCGCCCTCATTGCCTCAAAGGCATACGCTTACTCAAACGCCACGTCGTTCGACGCGGAGGTCCTCGCACTCGCCGCGTGCATCACGAGAGGCATCACCACCACCTCCACTGACCTTCATATCTTCTGTGATAGCGAGTCCGCGGTGTCCACTCTCCTCAGAGTGGATCCGCACTCCGCCCAGGCCATATCCATCAGTACCACCACACGTCTCCGCGCCTGGTTTTCCGTAAACCCTGCGGCCCACCTCCATCTTCACTGGTGCCCTGGTCATGTCGGCATCGAGCAAAACGAACAGGTCGACCAGCTCGCCCGAGAAGCGCTGGAGAACCGTGACCCAATACCATTCACCTCGGTCGCATGGACCAGGAAGACGGCCAAAATGCGTGTGATCGCCGCGTGGACGAACATGTGCAAACACCCCGCATATCGAGGCCACAAATTTCTGCACGGCCGATGACCAATTGTCCCCTCCACTCACAAAGAAGGGAAATTTCTCACCCAATTCACCACCAACAGCCTGGCCGCACGAGCAGCCCGAGCCATTCTTAATCACGCACCCACCGGGGAGTACCGCTCGCGATTCTTCCCAACCGAAGCCACCCGTTGCAACCAATGCAGCGTCTTTCACTCTCGCGCACATATTCTCAACCAGTGCACTCGGTACCGACGGCCGCGGCGCAACTTCTTGGAGTTCCTCAAGAACTCGGCTGATCCTGCTCCTGCCCTTCACACCTTCTTGCTTGAGGATCCCCTCGCCTTCACTTTCGATCACGCTCCCGGTAATAATCAGTCATCATTTACTTAGATGTGTTCTTTTGTTGCGCGTATCGCGCGTCTTGACTTTTAGTCTTCCTGTTACGCATATTCTACTGTGTGTATTATACCTTAGTATCTACCGTCCCTGGCTTCGCCGACGAATAATAAGATTGATTTAAAATAAAAAAAGATTGTCTCTACATCTGGAATCTTACATCAACGTCACAATACTCGCACAAACGTTGATTATTCCCTGAGCGTCTGCGAGTAACTTCAAAGTCCGCATGTGCCGGCCGTGGCGCCAATCATTGTTTACACTTGTTAAGTGCCAGTCGTCGGAGGGAGGGAAGCAGAAATAAGGTTGGGAGAATAGCACGTGTTGAATTGATTAATTTCTAAAAACAGTATTACACTAAACACAACCAAATATTCCTCGAGACCCAGCATGTCTTCTGCTCTCCCGACCGGAGACGACTGGGTAGGAGTCTGTCATATATACATCTTTTCTCACATACAAGACCGCCACCAAGTTCAATTTACCCATGCCTTTTCTGGAGTTTGGGTGAAAAAATATGGGAAAATGGAACATAATTGTAATATGTAGCAAATTTCATGGTAAAAAAAGGTAGAGATATATGCAGCATTTATCTAACATATGTCTGGAAGTTAAATGTGACGTATATTATGGAGAATTATTTGAAATATTTCCTATGGCCAAACAATGGCATACATGTACCATTGTTGCACAGGTCATATTTATGTATGTGCACTATTCAAGTGCCTATTTCAAGGGGTTAAATCCTTGTGATTACACAGTGAATGTATTTTAGAGCAAGATTGATGCAGCATTTTGTAGTCAACCACAAAATAATTCCCTGCCAATACCAAATAATTTGCTGTCAAAATAAGGCAAAATAAGTGCTAAATCATTTTATTTGGTGGGGGATTTTGGAGTAATGTGCCTACATAATGCGGCGCTGATCAGGCCCTTAGACAATGAGCGGAACAGTGCCAACAACAAAAGTCAAGTTCTGCAACAGCGTACCCTCTGTTTGTCACAGATTGGATCAGACAGTCACGGCGGTGTTGCTTGGTTCACGGCAAAGCATCCCCCCAAGGGCTGTTACGCTGCTTGACCCCTTTGTTACACAGGCTCACAATTATTCTATTCCAAGTGGAATGTTTCCCTCAATAATACATCAAATTTTGTGAGCATACAGTTGCTCTGTCTGAAAGCAATATCACAGAATTAAGAGTTGTGCAACGGTCTTGCTTACCCGCCACCTTAACGTCAGATGATGTAAAGTAGACACTGTTCTTGCTGCCTATGCAGATAGAACAACCATGATGCTGCTCCTGTGCAGTATCAGTGTAATTTTCTGCAGCTGAGTAAACTGTAAGAGACCATTAGAGTCATAAGAGCAAACACTAATCCTGTTTATCTCCAGCTCTGCAAGATGAAGCGGTGTATGCAACATCTCGAGTATTGAGGTTGACAGCAAGGTGTTTCTTGTCCAAAGAAACACTTGAAAGTTAATGCAGTTCAGAATGCTGGAAACATAGACAGACTTGATCTCATCTAGTTCTGTGCAGAAAGAACTGATTTTGGAAGGGTTCTTTGATTGCTATGTTAAGAGCATTATCAATTATTAACAATGTGTGCAGGGTCAGCCAGCACCAACCCAATTGCTTCACACACTGTGTTAATTCAGGATGCTCTGAGAGAGTCTTCTGGAGCAGCTCCACAACCTAATTATGGTGCATCAAGGATGGAGTTTTTGCTCATAAACAGCAGTTCTTCATACCTTTGGCTTTCCATCTTTGTGCAATGAGTAGATGAAGACTCAAAAGTAAAGAGCTGGTGCACTGAACAAGTAGAAGGTTTTGTTCATGAGGCATAATGTTGCAGCTGACTGGGCTGTCTAATTTGCTGCAGGACATTTGATAGTGGCTCTATCAGGAAGCTTGAGAACAAGGAGATGGTGGGAGGCACTGCCAGGAAGCATTTTTCAAGTTGCCCATGGTCCACAATGACCAAAGATGCATGTGGGGCAAATGGACCAGGGGGTGACACGGAGACAGGGCTCGACGTGACAAACAGGGACACAAAGTGGAAAACGACGAGGAGGTGGTGGCAGATGTAGAGCACAATGCTTTCACCAGCTATCAGACTTTGTTGAGTTTGCTAGCCCAGTAAGGACCAAGTTAGTATTTGTACTACCAGCTATATAGTACAAGAGGGGGTGGCTTACCTAGCCCAGTAAAGACCAAGAGGTTGAGATGGGGGGCTAGGAGCATACATGCAGCAGTATATAGAGACTTCAGGGAACTGCGCACAGACCATGTTGAGGGCAGGCTTTGCAAGAAGCCGTGTGAACAAAGAACACAAGAACTACCTAAAGGAGAACATTAGCTATTGTCTAGACCTTGCCAAGAACTCTACTTGTGAGAGAATCTATCTAAAAGGAGACCAACTATTGTATTCTATTCTCACACCTGTGAGAACATCCTTCCATAAAGAGGACAATAGGGAAAGAACAAAAGGAGTCCATGTGAACGGTATCTATGACGTCAAACCCTAGCTATGGGCTGAGCCATGTGGTTCTAGCCATGTGGTCTTACTTAAGCTAAGTCAGTGTGACGTAGTAGCAAGTGATGTGACCATGTGGAGCATCTAAGCCACATGATACGGGCGCTTGATAGACGTGCAAAAGGAGTTTGTGCAGAGAAGATTGCAACTGGGTTGCAGCCCAGAGTTTTACAGATAAAAACAAGCGGTAAATTGCAAACATTAAGGGCTAGTCGGGCCATCCACAACAGGGGGGGGGCGCTCTGGTCCATAGAAATCATAGATTTTGTACCCCATTGAACTTTGATTCTTTTAAACCTCCAACCTTTACCTAAAGTGGCATCCCACTTGACAGGCATACATGAAAGTGAGTTGCTTGCTGTTGCACTGCTCGCACCATCATGCGCAACATACTGAAATAAGGTGACAGACTATAGCAGTCATGTTGAAACACTAACTACCACCTGTCACAGATTTTCAATGTTTCTACAAGACTTGCCTTACCAGGCAAAGGTATTATTGAGAATATATAAGCACTTATCTGGCACTTATCCAGTGCTTATCCAATGTCTATCTAGGCACTTATCAGGTGCTAATTCCGGTGCTTATTTCAGTGCCTATCAATTGATGCACTGATGCACCCTCTGTCTCTGATGCGCTGATGCACTCCTTTCCTATATGTGTATCACATTAAAGAACTCTCTGGAACCTTGTGGAACATGCCGGAACTATGATGTCATAGTGTAGAACATTCTAGTAGATGATGTCATAGTTCTTAGAACCTTTTGGAAAAGTCTAGCCTTGGGACCAGGTCATGGGGTCAGGTCATGGGGACAATTGCTATCGGTTGATTATTGAAGTGTCACCACTAGGGCATAGGGCACACTTAGTAAGGTAGATTACTTTGTTTACTCATGTAGGTATTGGAGGTCTTAGGGTGGTACCTGGGGTCCTCCCCTTTGTGTATATATAGAGGCACTCCTGAGGGCATATTGCCTCAGTCTTATCCACTCTGTTGATCAAGGACTACTTCGTACTTCCCAGTACTCACTCTTACCAACACTCAACTTTCTATCTCTCTATGTTAAAACCTCGGGCTGCAACTCAGCTGCAACCCTCTCTGCACAAACCCCTTGCATGTCTATTAAGTGCTCGTATCACGTGGCTTAGATGCTCTACATGGTCACGTTACTTGCTGCTACGTCACACTGGCATGTGAATCAGCTTATGTAACACCACATGGCTAACAACCACATGGCTCAGCCCATGGCTAGAGTTTGACATCATAGATACTGTTCACATAGACTCCTATTGTTCTTTCACTATAGTTCTCTTTATGGTAGATTGTTCTCACAGGTGTGGGAATGGAATACAATAGTTGGTCTCCTTTTAGATAGGTTCTCTCACGAGAAGAGTTCTTGGCAAGGTCTAGACAATAGCTAATGTTCTCCTTTAGGTAGTTCTTGTGTTCTTTGTTCACACGGCTTCTTGCAAAGCCTGCCCTTAACATGGTCTGTGTGCAGGTCCCTGAAGTCTATATAAACAGCTACATGTACACTCCTAGGCCCTCATCTCAACCTCTTGGTCTTTACTGGGCTAGGCATCTGTATAAGATTTATAGCTGGTGAGAGTATTGTGCTTCACGCCTACCATCACCACTTTGTTGTCATCCACTTTGTGTCCCTGCCTGCCACATTGAACTCCTGTCTCTGCGTCATCAAGAGCATGCTAAAGCAGTGTTACAGCTTGCGGCTGGACGCATGAAATAGTACTATGACAAGCATGTTCAGAAGGTCCCCTTCAACAAAAGCGATCAGGTCATGCTAGATCTGAGAGACTAACAAAAGTCTGGACATAAGCTGTCAGCCAAGTACAACAGCCCATTCAAGATTGCTGAAAAGCTTTCCCCAGTCACATTCAGATTGGAATGGCCCAAACGTTCACCAAGGATACATCCTGTATTCCATGCAAGCAAGTTGGTACCGTATAACGAACCTGAATTCTAAGGCCAAAAGCTGGAGATGCCTCCACCAGATATCATTGACAGAGAAGAAGAATACGGAGTTGAGAAGATTCTCAAGTCAAGACGTACAGGTCGTGCCAAAAAGCTTCAGTATTACATACGCTGGAAAGGCTACGGACCGAACAACGACACGTGGGAACCTGTAGAAAACATCACGCATGCTCAAGAAGCGATCAAGAAATTCTATGACGATCATCCCCGAGCTATTCGCTCAGCTACAATTTACTGTGTATAAGTCACGAACAACACACCAAGGATCATCCACAATCCAATGACGCAACCAAGGAGGGTACAGACTAGACTACCATCAGCCAATGAGGTGTGAACCCCGTCAGGGGCGTCGGTAGAAGCCGCTAGAGTCACTCAGAACTGCTTAGGCACCCTCTTGACAATGGTGAACAGTGGACTCAATGACCAAGGTGTTTGTTCAAAACTCTTTGCACAGAGTTCAAAGCAAGAAGGGGGGGTAATGTCACAGACCTTCAATGTTTCTATAAGACTTGCCTTACCAGCCAACGGTATCATTGGGAATATTGAAGCGCTTATCAGGTGCTTGTCCAGTGCTTATCCAGTGTCTATTTAGGTGCTTACCCAGCGCTTATCTGGCGCTTATCAGGCGCTTATTCCTGCGCTTATTCTCAGTGCCTATCAATTGATGCACTGATGTGTCCTCTGTCTCTGATACACTGATGCGCTCCTTTCCTTATCTGTGTATCACATTATGGAACTCTCTGGAACCTTGTGGAACATGCTGGAACTATGATGTCATAGTGTAGAACACTCTAGTAGATGATGTCATAGTTCTTAAAACCTTCTGGGAAAGTCTAGCCTTGGGACTAGGTCATGAGGTCAGGTCATGGAGACAATTGCTATTGGTTGATTATTGAATTGGCATCACTAGGGCATAGGGCATGCTTAGTAAGGTAGATTACTTTGCTTACTCATGTAGGTATTAGGGGTCTTAGGGTAGTACCTGAGGTCCTCCCCTTCATGTATATATACAGGCACTTCTGAGGACATATTACCTCAGTCTTATCCACTCTGTTGAACTAGGACTACTCAGTACCCACCAGTACTTTGCTCACCATCACTCTTACTCTCTATCTCACACTATCTCCCCAAGTTCATCAACTTACCTGGTAAGAGTAACCTTACTGTCACAGTAACTTTGTTACTGGTCACAACTTTTGCTACTAATGTGTTTAAATTACCCACTTCAGTAACTGATTTTGTGACTGGTAACAACTTGTTTTACTGATGTGTTTGGATCACTCACTTTTATAAGTAATTTCATTGGCAAAACTTTTGTCAATAATGTGCCCGCATTATCCACCTTGATGAGTAATTTTGTTACTGATGTGTTGGTATTAGCCTCTTACATGAGGAATTGTGTCATTGTAAGCAACTTTCATCAGCAACTTGCCCTTAATACTTACTTTGATCAGTAATTTTGTTATTGATCACAAACATTGGTACCAATGTGTTTGGATTACCCACTTCCATAAGTGACTTTGTTATTGGTAACAACTTGAGTTAAAAATGTGCCCAAATTACCCAATCACAGAAGTAATTTTGTTACTAATGTGTTTGAATGACCCACTTTAATAAGTAAGTTTGGTTTTACAATTTCCAGAAGAATGAAGAAGAATTCTTCAAGTGTGCTCCAGCACATCAATGCTTTTTTCAGATGTGACCCTTTTGTCCCCAAAGTGTGGGAATTTGATGGAAGAATACAGACAGTAACAGTTTCAATGAAAGCAATGAATACAGATGATGGCATCACACTAACTTTGTTATCAGTCCTTAATCACTTTGTGTCAGATCACTCTTGCGATCAAAATGCACCTTTTGATTTTCACAGACTACATATGGGTACAAATTGGTACATATCATACACCATTGGATAGCCCTATCTTTTGACAACATCTTGGTACAAATATCATGCCGATTAAAGTGGATTTGAGCAACTTATAGCCAGTCTACTGAAAAATGTTACTCACACTCAGATTCAAACTCCACTCCTGCTAGTACATGATGTCCAAATTTGGTCAGGTACATGTACAGCAATCTACTGATATTGCTTGCTCTCTGAACAGGGAATACAATTAGAACACATGCCACAATGTTTGTTTTGGCTGAGCAAGGATTACCAGTACTTTGAAAGCTAAAAAAACATTCACAACACCTACATTCTTGGACAATGTAAATTTTTGGTTGCATCAGCAGTGAGCACTGCATCTGATTGTTTTAAAAAGTCTCACAACTATTAGTTGCTCTCTAAGCAGGAGTTGTAATCATAACACAGCCTGTGGCAGTTCCAATGGGGATGGGGCAGTTCAGACATGAACAAGACGTGGTTGCATCAGCAGCAAGCACTGCATCTGATTGTTCCACAAAGTCTCACAGCCACAAGTTGCTCTCTTAGCACAAGTTACAATCAGCACACAGCCTGTGGCAGTTCCAATGGGAGTGAGGCAGTTCAGACATCAACAGGACACATGTAACCTGTTCTGGGAGCTGATCTAAATGAGACACCCTCAAGCTCTTCCTTGTTGAAGCAAGTAGTTTTCTGGCATCAGCAGTGAACACTGCACAAGATTCATGATAAGATATATGAAGCCCCTTGCTACCATTGTCAACTACCTTTAGCCATGTATGGGCCCTTTTCTCGCAACCCAACTTATCAATTGTAGCACAGTCACTGTATCCCAGATCAAGTTGCTAATCAAGGTTGTCACCTTGATTAGCACCAATAGCAAATGCCCTTATTACAGTCAATATTCATGACCATAATACTTGGCAAGGTTCTTACCAGGAACAAAGTTGTTTACTGAGTTTTTACTGGGCTAGGTAAGCACACCTCTCCTGCACTACATAGCAAGTAGTACCCAATACTAACCTGGTCTTTACTGGGATAGCTTTCTGAATAATTGTGATAGCTGGTGAACGCATTGTGCTTCACACCTGACACCACCTCTTTGTTGTCATTCACATTCAGTCCCTAGTTGTTGCATCAAGCTCCATCTCTATGACACTTAGCCTCATGTTGCCATTTGTCATTAAGCAATGATAGTGAGGCAAGCAGCAGAAACAATAAGACACATCTTGGGCTGATCAGCCTCTACCTCTTGTACACCACTTCCACTTTGTGATTTATAGGAGAAACAATGTAATCCAAAAAAAATGCAACCCAGAACTACGGGCAACCAGAGTAAAAACTTGCTTGGCATTGGCATGCACCACATAGGGACAAAGCAGTGCTTACTTGTAACAAAATGTGGTGTGTCTGCCATGAGGTGTGTACTGTTGATATAAAGGGGTCAAGTCAGGTTGACCCTACCAGCACTTTGTTGTTATGAGCAGGCAAAACCCTTGGTGTGCATGACAGCCCCATCTTCATCGTGACTGCCAACACAGCAACCACAGCTGTTTTCTTGTCTGATGTAGAGGCCACCATAGTTGGCAACTGTCGTACAGTCAGGGTTTCTGGTAGGGCAGTAAGAGGGACAGTACTTATAGTGGTGTCTGCAACATGACTATGTCCCCTTGCTGCCTTTGAGGTGCAATTTAGAATATATAGAGAGCAGTAGTAGTGCAGTCTGGGAGAGTATGAAGGTGCACCTTTAACACTTGGTGACCAGCTTGTCAACTCTAAGCAGCGCTCAATCTGGCAGGACTATCCAGCACTCAATATTGATAATGGGTGTATCAATACCCAGCACAGCTGACATATCTTCATGGAGCTGGAGAGTGGCAAGCGTTTCCACTGCATTGTAGAATGAGACAAAATGCATAGTGACAGCGCTTCATATAGTAATACACGCACTGTAGTTGGGTTCCAAGTCATTATCAGCAAACAAACACGTGCCTAACCACAAGGAGTCATTGCTCTAGTAAGGTTACGTACGAACAGCCAGGAACGGCTCGGGGATCTCTGGGTTCTCATAGGGTACGAGACGAGGCTCAATACGGATTTCACCCTCATTTTGCCTAATTGCCACTCTATCTACCTACACAATGCGGGAGTATTAGTTTATTGATGTGTCGGAGCTGATTGGTAGCATAAAAGCACGGACCTGCATGACCCTAGTATAAAATCCTATCTGCGACAATTTCCAGCCGCATTTTTGTACTAGGGATAAGATCTTGTGCTCAGGTACAATCAAAGCTTCTTCAGATCCCTGGCCTAGCGAGCGCGTTGCATGGAACGCGCGAAGGTTCTGTGCCAATGACAAGCAAGCCCCCAGCGCATCCTACGATCACGAGAATTAGACCATCAGCAACCATTATAGTCAGCACTGGAGCGTACCAGGTCCTCGTGCTGCATGACGACAAAGAGACGTTCGAGCCCTACACACCGATTGCATATGTCCCGGATTGCAGCCATGCTGAGTCTCATTCGGTCGACGGAGAACTTGCGCAGTGTCTGGAAATGCGAATGGACTATGGCAGCACAAAAGTCGTCGGATAAATCCGCCGTCGCTTCTCCGGAAAAAGAAGAGAGATGGAATGTCTGGAGGGGAGAACAGGCCAGAAGGTCCATGACGTGCTGCGTCCACCGCTGAGACGACAATTTCGTGTCAATGTGGATGCTGATAGAGTGCAGAGAGCGTAAAGCTTTCGACTGTTGACACAGACTTGAGAACTCGCTCAGATCCTGCACAGGCTCAGATTTAGCAGATTTCTCAACATGGTCAATTTGCGGGATGAGTTACGTACAAAAGCAAGGGATCGCACTTCCATGCCTAGACCTCTCAACTTGCCTTTGTTTGCCAAAATTATGGCCCAAAGGCCTCTATGGGTCACTCTGGGGCAACCCACCAGATGGATAAATTCTAATCCCGTAAGGTGCACTGCGAGCTCTTCCATTACCTGGTCTGTGAGCAGGGTGGTGGACTGCAGCAGCAGGGTTTAGCATGATCCCATCACACTGCAACAATTTTGCTTACCTGCCAAATCAACGTCAAATGACGTAAAGTGGACGCTGTTTTCGCTGCCCATGCGGGTAGAATGTCCATGATTCTGCTCCCGGGCAAGATTAACGTGATGTTCTGAAGCCGAGTGAATTGTAAGAGAACATTAGGGTCATAATAGCGTTCGCTATGCCCATTGATCTCTAGTGCCGTAAGGTGAGGCAATGTGTGCAAGACCTCGAGTATTTGAGTTGATAGCGAGCCGTCTCTTGTCCAAAGAAAGGCTCGAAGGTTGACGCAGTGCTGAAGGCCGCGAAGACAGACAGACATAATCTGCTCTAGTTCTGCAGTAGCAACTGCTTTTGGAAAGTCTCTTATAGCTATATGAATGAGCATAAGTGATTATCGACAATGCGTGCAGGGTTGAACAGCACTGACACAATTGCTCCACGTACTTGGCTAGTTCAGGATGTTCTGAGAGAGTCCGGAACAGCTTCACGACCTGACGATAGCGCATTAGGCATTACTTTTCGCTGGTAAAAATGAGTCTTCGTACCTTTAGTTTTCCGTCTTTGTGCCATGCGTAGATGAAGGCTCGATGGTAGAGCACCGGTGCGCTGAACGAGTAGAAGGCGTTGTTCACGAGGCATAATGTGGCAAGGTGGCTGGGCCGTATAACGTGCTGCAGGATATTTGATAGTAGCTCTATCGGAAGACTTGAGAACGAGGACATGGTGGAAGCATTTTCCCTACAATACCTCGGACTCTGTACTCCAAAGGGAAGATGAATGCGGGTCGAACGGACCGGGAACTCCGTTCTGTAGAATCCGTCACTTCAAGTTGAACTTCCGACGTTTACCTTCAACTTGTGGCATCCTACTTGACAGGCACACATGAAAGTAAGTCGCTAACTGTTGCGCTGCTCGTATCATTGCGCGATTTGTAGTAACAGACCATGGTGAGCATGTTGTAAACCTTCGCAGTCAGAGACGTAAACGAGCTCTGACTGTCCTAAACGGTGACAAAATGAAAAGAGCTTCAACTGTGCAAGTATCTAGCATAATGACGGCGAGCTTAGCGTGCTGGAATACAACAATCGGGCTATTGATTCTGTCAGCCGACTGATCCACGCTGTTTAGGTTTACACGTGCAGCAGGGCTGGAGCGATGTCCACACGCTCATCAACGTAAGTCGTTCATATTCGCACTGAATCGATCGTTATCTAAACAATGCGTTTGCCTACGACTGGATGGTGACGTAGCAGGCTTGTATCATGGGGACAACAGCAACCGCCCCCCCCCAAACTATATTTAAAGATCTCCTGGCGACCGACTTGGGGCATGTGCAATAGCCCACCATCCTCTGCCATCTCTAGCTATGGCAGACTTAGACCTCACACGCTCGCAGTCAGTGGTGAGGAGACCCATAAACATGAAGAAGGGAAAGAAACCGAAAGGCGACATACGGCCATCCTCGGCTGACGCTGACTCTCAGAAGATGCTTACCGGAGATTTGTTGACGTCGTTCAACACCCCGTTTCTCGACAAGCAGGGGCTCATACAAGTTGCCCTTCGACAGTCGTTGACGAGTGGCTCATTCATCGACACCAAGTTCTACGCCTTTTCTCGACGGCGAAGCACTGGCGTCGTGGACGAGCCTCTCGCTGTATACGCAAATAGCGCGATGTTAAGAGCAGGCTCGAAATATTTCGAGGGCTGTGAGTGTTTTGGTATGCATCATCGAGTATCTGCAGCTGAAATTCATATCGAAGTACTTGGTTCGGGGTTCAGCGAGGCTAAACCGACATCTCTACGAGAAGGATTTCCTAGCGACAAGGAAAAGTTTACTGGAGAGTACGATTATGACTCAGACAGTGATCTGGAGGATGAGATAGGCTCTCTTGAAAGCCAGGCTAGCATTGACGAAGAGCGGCCAGAGAGTGACGTCACTAAAACGGAGGCCGAAGTAAGTCATCATTCATCGACTTGTACTTGATACCATGCTGACGACATCCTGATACATACGTTGTGCCCGCTTCTACTGCGACGTGACGCTACGTTCTCATAAGGTTTCCGCTCAAGAATCTTCCGCAGACCTCCGTCCCATGGGCGATTCCGAGTATTATGGACGTGTGATTATAATTCCCGATGTCGCGTTCAATACGTGAGCACCTAAACGATTGCAATGAATGGACCTTACGGTGCTGACGCAGATCATTGTCAAGGTGGAAGGCATTAATCTTCTACATCTATACTGGAGAGGTCCATTTTGGCCCATTGCGGTCTCAGCTGGCGAGTACTAACGAAACACGGAAACCAACGTCTGCGCCATTGTGCTCTCCGAAATCCATGTACAGGCTTGCTGACAAGGTCTGTACCTTGCTTCTGTATTTACGCTACGGTTTAGTGTGGCTGATAGTTCAACAGTGTGGGATAGATGAGCTTAGAGAGAAAGCGAAGCAGGATATACTGGGGAAACTTTCTGTTGCCAATATTACGACTGAGCTGTGTACATCGCTGGTGTCTACGTATGTATTCAAGACACTGAATAGCTATCTATCAACTGACTGACGTCTACAGGTACGATGAAATCCGGGACATGCACGTTGATTTCGCTTGCCAAAAGGCTCAGCGACCCCTCGTTGTGGCCTTCGTACCCCAGTGGATTGCAGGCATAGCAAGTGGGAACTCTTCGCATACCTCCAGCACCTTGGCAGCGTTTGTGGCCAAACTATCGCAGAATCCTGGCCCTAAGGCAATTGATAGTAACACTGCAATGCTGAATTGGACTGGGTGCAGCTCTTGCGGTACGAACAATCTGACAATAAACCAGCCAATCTTCCGGTATTGTAATTTTTGCCATTCATACCGCAATCCTTGAGCTCCTGCCTGAACTCATTGTAGAAATGGAGTACTGACTATGCTCAGTCACATCCGGAATGTACTTGTTGATTCTTTCTCTGCTAGTGCCACGATTATATCTACAATATTTGTGGTCTCGGTGGATAAATGACTTAAAGACAACATAGTCTGAAACTCGTACCACCTCTCGCGACAGCGAACCGACTTGGAGGCCGGAGTCGTTGCAGTTAAGTATGAGCACGTTTGGCTTATGAACACCCGCAGCTTTTACATGCTGCCTTCCGTCGCTGACGGGTGGATTTTTCATCGACACCAAGACCTGGGACCTCTCCAGACGGCGCGCTCTTCTGGCGTTGTTTGTTGCGAAAGAGCCCGACAGGGTTTGAGGGGCTTGAACACTGGTTTGGATTGCAAGCGGGAACTCTTCTCATACCTCCAGCACTTTAGTTGCGTTCGTGGCCAAACTCTCGCAGACAATAGACCGCAACGCGGCAAAGCTGCAAGGCTATGTAGCCATTGCGGCAATGCTGGCCCGGGCTTAAAAACGGACGAGCCAATCTTCCGGTTTTGTATCTGTTGCCAGCAGTGTCGCAATCCTCGAAGTGATCCTGTCTGAATCTGCATACCGCTGCAGGACATACTTGCTATACAAGACATTGTATTTCCATCACCGTGACTTGCCGGTGCCAAAAGAAATGTGATCTTCTGCTCGTACCATCTCTCGCGGCAGCCAAGCAACTTGAAGACCGGTAGTCAGAGTATGAACACCCTCAGGCTTCGCAGGTGGTGTTCGCAGTTCGCCCCTGTACTAACGCGCAGTATAGTCACGGTATTGGCACTCCAAAGCTCAGCTAACGTAAAGCTTGAGTATATACCGCCATCTCATGTTACAAACCCCTTAGGAAACTTAGTGCCCGACTTGGAAGAAGAGAGCTCGCAGATACCCTACCATGCCACCGACGCATGGAAAGGTGCAGCAAGGGTTCACGGGTGGCAACCCACCACTACCACTCAGTCACAACGCTAGGATCAGCCCACAATGACAAGAAGGGCTTAAGCATCGGCTGAGCTGCCCAGTACGGCCTTGTAATAGTGACCCCCTACGTTAGGGCCTGATCGGCGCCGCATTACTATCGTTGATGCAGTGTTCGTAAACGCCTGTTTTTACGAACACTAGTACTTTCGATACTTGCGCACGTCCGAATATTCTAAGTATACTGTGAGCAATAAAGGACAACTATAGCGTTATTTTGGTGTAATAAAAGTAGTATAAATGCGAGGGATGAAGTCGGTAGAGACAGAGCAGTGAGTTTCTGTACTTTACTCAGATTGATGGATAGAGATTCTGACTGATGTACTGCATATTTTATGACCGTCTTGCAGAAGCAAAGTGACTAATATTGCATTGAAAGCTGCTCCAGCAGCCCGATTGCTCTGTGTACATGTGTAGAGTAGTTTTTACGAACAATATCGAGACATGCGTGACTTTGAGACCGAGCGCAGTTTAAACTCCGCTAAGAGGCGTATCGCAGCCTCGTCGCAACATCGCGTTTGCGTTTTGCGTCTGGTACCTGCTTGCCGCGACTTCTAGCCACTGCTTTGCGGCCCCTTCTTTCTTGATTCACGTCGAAGTGTTCAGTATTCTTTTATATAATTGAATACAGTAGCACATCCTTGTAATACACATGGTAATCTACCCAAACACACTTTTTACGAACACTGCGCTGATGAGCTCAGCTGATGGTGATACTACATATGGTAAGTCGTGTTGGAGTGACAATATGCCGACCTCATGCCGGTGTGACCAACCGTGACGTTTTTACGAACACCCCTTCTCTCTTCTACCCCTCGTCGGCATCCTGCCGCAGCTCGCTGTTCCTCCCTAAAAAGCGTGAATTTAATACAGCATACTATCAAGATGCACAGGTATAATTCTATGTACTTTTTGACAGATTTAGGCGGGAGCTCTCAGCGCAATGTGCTGAGCGCCGGGTTTTTACGAACACCGCATGAATGATAGTATGTAGTCGACTTATAAATAATCCCCCGCCAACAATTGCAGGAAATAAGTCGCTGTGGAAATAAGTCGAATTAAGCGCTGAATTATTTTGTTTGGCGGGGGATTACAGTGCCTTGCATATTGGTTTGACGGTCGGGCGGAAAATTCTTTTATTTGTAGAAGCCAAATACTGCTTGAAAAGGAAATTGTGTAACGCTGTGATGCAATGTGACAATCTGTGACCACCAGCACGCTGACGCTGTGCTCGTCGTCGTTCACATCATTATCCTCATCGACGACGACGGTGACGCGCGCCATGAACGTAGCCCAGGCCTCATCTTAATTCCCCTGCGTCGGCTGTCCCTGAGCTTGGTGCACCTGGCCCTCTCGACTACTGCGTCAGTTCTGTCGGACACTCCACGGAATGCGCGCATGTACGCCTGTCTGCAGATGTATAAAAGCAGGCGAGATAGAGGTTTGCTGCCTATTACGTTCTCTGCTGTCTTCCCTCTGACATTCCAACCTCATGCCTGAGCAGGAATCCACCCCAGACAAGGAGCCTACTCCTGGTCACGCAGGTGCAGAGATTGTCCTGCATATGCATGTTCCTCCGGAACAGCGTGCAACCTCGATTGCTTGGCTTATCCAGCCGGCTTGGATGGGTAAGTATTCTTTCTCTGCCATGTAGTGGATGTGAGACTGACTTGAGCTTATAGACGGCGGATTTGACCCTCCAGTGTGCTATACCTCGTTAAACGAGATATACCGTGCACGAGAGGCTGGTATACAGCGTCTTTCCCCGGAGCAGCGTCGCGAGGTCATTGAAGCAATCCGGCAGCGCCGTGATACAGAGGCTCAGCCTGTGCCGACTCCAGCTGCATCTCTGGTAAGACTATCTCGCCAATGTCCCAGTACTTCAGCTGATACAACTCTTGAACCAGGCTTCCGGTAATACAGCTGCAGTGGCTACAAGTTCTATGCTTCCTGCGACCGCCGCCGCCCCACTGCAAGAAGGGCATCTTGTGATAGTCACGGTCTCCTGTGCCGACCCTGCAAGCGCGGGAAGGCCATCGACCTCGAAATCCGTACCAAAGCGACGTACCGATGTCAAGAACGCGAGCATCGTGCTCGTGAGCACTTTGCCTTTGGTCACCTTTTCGAGAGAGGCTCTGAGTGTGCACGAGCTGGACGAGGTCTACTCTATTGGTCCTGTCGCGGTTCCACCGTTCAAGATGCATTGGACAGGTCTTGGGTATGCCTCTCTACTGTATACATTATTTTTCATGGTGGCTGATTACTCCCAGAAAGGGCTCCGCTCCAAAGATTGAACATGAGGATGAATTTCGACGTGCACTAGGAGCCGTTTTGAAGAAACGAGGTGCAACAGTCTTTGTCGAGTACAACCTTGACAACCTCGAAGGCTTTCGCGCTCGAAAGCGCCCCGCCGACATCGTAGCTGGCCACCATGACACACCGGATGGGCCATTGCCTTGTACAAAGAAACCCCATGTCGAAGACTTTTCCGAGCATGCCCAAAGACGTGGCACGATCATCAGGCAGCTCGAGGAATTGCATGCCTGTGCGGAGCACCTTGGTGAACATGGTCAGCCCGGAGCTTGCGCGAAAACCGAAGCCGGCCACTTGGCTCTCAACCACTGGCGCAAGAGGATTTGGGCAGAGGCGTACATCTCAGGTGACACGACGTTGAAACACCCTCCACACTGCCCTGAGTTCGATGGCCAGCGTAACGGTCGGGTTAATCTGACTAAGCCCCGTGGCCGTACAGGACCCCATCCAGCAGTTACAGCAGCAGCACCAGGAGATATCGCAGCCTTTCTCCCGATGTTGACGGCCCTCGTTGAGCAGCAGAACATGATGTTCACAGCGCTGATGAGCAGTAGACCCTTGACCTCAACTTCTGCATTGTCACGACTTGAGCCTGCCTCAGCTGCAAATGGCCACTCTTCCGACAGGCTGCTACCGCCATCCCTCGCTACTTCCCCTTTGACATCCTTCGCTACTCCCTCCCAGCCCTTGCTTGGCTTTGACTTGGGTGCCAATATGCTGTGCATGCCTCCGCCCACATCATCCACTGCTCAGTCATTCTTTTCCCCGATTCCGGCTCGTCACGACATCATGCACTTCTTCCTTCTTACACTTCTCGAGAAGCGAGATGTAGATGTTCTCGACCAGGAAGAACTCCTCACCTCGTGCGCAATGACACCTGGCATGCTCCCGTCTGTCCCTATCCAACGCCTCATGGAGGTTACAAATTTGAAGGAGGGCCCTGCACGGCAGGTGGTAGACTTTGCTCATGAGTACATGGAGCGGCTAAGGTTTAAGAGGCAGCATGCTTCGGCTTACAATCCTGATGATGAGTTTTGCTTTTCGGCTGCTTGATACGCCTCAGTTTCTATACTTGTGTTCTGGTTTGTTTAATCCCTTTTGATCATGCATAACTGTAATCTTCGTTTGTATTCATGTACATATGCCTTAGCTAATGCGTAATTACGAGTAGCCACAGTTGGTAATCCATCCCAGTGCATCCTCAGCTGAGATTGTCATCGCAGCTTGATGTATAAGCCAAGGTCGACACTCACGACGGACAGCTTCATCCTCATGGCGACGCAGCCATGCTTTCAGCTTACTGAAAGCCTGCTCAGCAGGGTCAAGGTCGGGGGAATAGGGAGGTAGATAGACAAGACGGGCACCTAGTTCTAGTGAGTACAAACATGATTCCAGAGTGATGCCTCACGTACCACACTGGTGCTCAATAATGTCACGGATTTCGGCATCATGATGAATACTTGCATTATCAAGTACAACAACACTTCGTAAGCCGGGATATGGATTGAGCTTGGGAGCCTGATGAAACAGTTAGCTGTTAGACTCGAAGAAGAAACACTGAACTTACCAGCTGTTCTCGCAGAAAGCCTATGAACCTTTCTCTGTTCACGGAGCCCTCGAAAATGTCAAGCCCAATGATGCCTTCGTAGTTGAAGATTGGTAGTACAGAAAAATGAACACCTTTTGCCCAGATCTCTCTTCGAACACATGCTCTCCCCACCTCAGCCCAACCCATTATCCTCCGATTTGTGTTATCATCGACACCCGACTCATCTAACCAGACGAAGTATTCCATGGGAATAGCTGTGTACTCTCCCATCCATGTGGCTCGTAGAAGATCATTTCGCTGGAGAGCCTCCTTTGAAAGCTTCTTGTAGGAGAGAGCAAGTCGGTGTAGTGTACGGGACACAGTGGCAAGGGATATGTCAATGTTTCGTTCAGTGAGCAGTCGGTCCTGAATTTCGTCAAGAAAAATTGCGCGATTATTCTGTATCCATATTGTGATCGCGTCAATGTCTGGCTCGGTCAAGATACGCTTGCGCATAGGTGTTCTTGCAAAAGGGTTCTTGACAAGGCCAGTGCTACGATGGCAGCGGAGAATGTTCCGAACAGTGGACTCAGAGCACCGTGCAAGATGTGCAATCTCAGCAATAGCCTTCTTGTCCTCCAGGCGCCACACAACAACAAGCTCACGAGTTTCGAGAGGTACCACCGGTGGCATAGGTGAGATATGAGAGTAGTTCACAAAACAACAATGTAGTAGTACGCAGGCCAAGCTGTCACGCTGCAGTCACTCCCAAAGATCTCAGCTACCGATATGGAAGTGATTGGTTTCTACAAACAAAAGAATTTTCCGCCCGACCGTCAAACCAATATGCAAGGCACTGTATTCCATAATGCGACTACATAATGCGCAGCCGATCAGGCCCTTAGTTACAAAACGTAAGTCACGGTTGCAGCTTGTGATTGTGAAACGGGAATACTGATACAAGGTGCGCACACATATTTCAAAGCTTTAAAGCATTGGTTCATTACCTCTATACTGGAGAGCTGAGCTTTGGGCCATTGAGGTCTCAGTCACTGAAACCCGGGGCAGATACAGCAGTATCAACGCCAAGGCAAGCCCCACAGTGCTTACCGAAATCGATGTACAGGCTGGCGGACAAGGTGAGCGCAATGGGCTCCGACAGATGTTTACACTTCTATTTTGCTGATCTGGTCATACGTCTCCGTTAGTATGGGCTGAAGGACAAGGCTCAAGCGGAGACTATGCAGAAGCTCTCTTCTGCAAAATTGCTGTGGAACTCCGTTCAACCCTTACGTCAACGTATGTCCCATTCGAAACGAATTATTTTCACCAACATGCTCAAACTGTCGTTCATCACAGCTACGAGCAAATGCGCGACTTGCAGGTTGCGCTTGCTCGCCAGAAGTCTTGTGTACCAACTGTCCTTGCAAAAATACCTGAATGGATTGCAGAACTAGCCAAAGGCATCGATCCGCTTACCGCAGGTGTACTTGCGGCTTTTGTTCAAAACGCAGCAGCACCACCTCCCTCGCCTTTCGACGCCCGAACCGTGACGCAATGCGCAATTTGTCGCACCAGCTGCCTACTACACATGACTGAGGAAGTATATCGCCATTGTACGCAGTGCAATGGCTTCCGTAACCATACTATTCCTCCAGGCAAATCTCGCTCGTGATCATGTACCACCCTGCATGACAGGCACCGCAACTGCCAACACGGTGATCTAGAATCTTGAACGCCTGGGAAATGGGAGGGATGACTTTGGACACGCTTACGGTCGACTACTTAGCTCTCCCTGAGAACAAGTTGGCGGTGGAGTTTCTTATGATTTTCCACTAATACCTTCATGGACCGCGTGCACAAAAAGCCGTTCATTCTCGGCCGCCGTTCTCGTGATGTGCAAGCTCAAGGTCAACACTGCGTTCAAATATGGCTTATGTTCACCTTGCCCTCAGGCTCCGTTCGTCCTTCGCGTCCATGTGCGATAGATAGCATACTGAGATGGTGGTGTTGCTCCGATAGCTTCTATTACAACCAATAGAATACAGGTACTGGTGCATGGGGATAAATAGATGCCATGATTACGTGGGATAATGCGGGGTGTTCCATGGAGATGCAGGCGTGAATGTGTAGAACAAGAGTGTGCGAGGTGTGGGTCTAAAAAGCAGTGAGGCATAAGATAAAATAAACTATCTGGAAAATCCGAAAGCAGCAACACCAGCAAAGAAAAAGCGGCATAACGGAGGAGGAAGGGAGAACGAAGAGGGGCGCGACTACCTCATACCAGCAGCCGGGCCATTCGACAACTCAATCCCGACCTTCTGGACGAGCTGCATCCCGAGAGGCTCCAACGCCTCCTTCCACACGTTCTCACGTCTCCTGCCTGCGAATATCCCCATCGAGCGTTCACCAACCTCGCCCTCCGGACCGAACACGTACACCTTCTCTTCCGTCGACCACGGCGCCTCGCCGTACGCAAAGGCAATCCAACGGCCCTGGACGGTATCCCGTATCCGCGTATAGGTCCACTCGTCGACGACGGGTACACCCCACGCGTCGTCGTCATCGCCCGCGGTGTTAAACCCGAACCCAAAGTCGACCTCAGAATCCGTGTCTGACCCGAAGAACATCTCAGGGGTATCGGGTCTCGAGGTCCGAGGGGAGTGAATGGGGGATGGGCCGGGGGAGAAGACGCTTGGGGGAGAGATCGACTCAGGGACTGTGAGTGGGACGGTGTCGAAGAGATAGAGCAGGTCAACCGCATGGTGGGGGACGCCTTTCGAAGGACCTTCCTGGTCAAAGACGTACCTCCACACGTCGCGACCGCCTCTTGCAGCCTTGGCATGCGAGGCAACGACATCAGTTGGCCACGCGAACCGGGCGTCGTTGATCAGCTCAAGGACACGTTCTGGAAGCTCGTCCGCAGGTGTATGAGATGAGATGTCGTATGCGCGGAGTAAGGCCGACGACTTCGATAGGGACTGGCAGATGGCTCGGATGCGCCGGACGATACCTGGGCCGTTCCAGAGCGACGCCGGAAGAGACCATAGAAGAGATTCGGCCCCGCAGTCACCTATCATGAGCGGCTGTCGACTCGGGAGCTCGTGCGAAGTATTGATGTGAGGAGCCCGAACGCGTGAGCGTGATCTTGAGGTAGACTGTATGCGATGATGGGGCGTCCGGAGCCTGTGGGAGATGGCTTCAAGCTCAGGTACAATTTGGTGCTGGTGGAAGTGACATTGTTCCTCCGGAGGTTCAGGATAGAGAGCATCGCGCCAGCCATGCGCGAAGAAGAATCCGTCGTCGACAGTTCGTACGGGCGGAACACACGCCGTCAGCTTCTCTATGGGCACCTCACGAAGCTCGTCAACCGAGTGTGCATGGAGAGCCGACATGATTTTCGAAAAATGCCACCCAGCGGAGGAAACATTCGGGATATCGAGGTCCATCAAGGCGCTCTGTACGATAGCGCGCTGGAAAAGCGGATGTTTCTCGTTTGCAGAAGAGTGCAAATGGCACAGAATATCAGCAGCCCCAGAAGCAGCGCCAAAAAGCGTGATGTTGTCAGGATCGCCGCCAAAACCGGAGATAAAGCTGTAAACCCATTCGAGGGCTTTGCGTTGATCTCGCAGACCATAGTTGCCAACACCTTCATCTCCGGCCTGATGATTGTCCTCGCGCAGAGCATTGCTGGCAGCAGAGCCAAGCATACCGAGCCGGTAGCTGGTGATCACTTAGAGGGTGTTTAGATGAATTTGCGGACGATACTCACTTTATAGTAACGAGGATCACTGGCTTCTCATTCGTAATACTCTTTTGTACGAAAGAGCCTCCATCGTACAACCAGCTAGAGCCCGACCCACAGTTCCCACCTCTGTTGTTCTACGGTGAGCCATGAAAACTGAGATAACGACGTTTAAGCTTACCCATGAATGAAGAGCATGACAGGTAGACGAGAGCCAGAATGGACGTCCGCAGGACAGGTGATGTTCAAGTTCAGGCATTCGAATTCGTTTTGCTTCAGAATCTGCTGGGTAACGACGTCCTCGGTTAGACCAAACAGCTCCTCCTCGTATCCTATCATGTTGGTTTTGACCTGAGGGCAAATTGGACTGCACAGCAGCGATAATTAGTGTTGACGTCACTGGTCCAATAGTTCTCGTAGACGTACCCATAGCGAGTCGCATCCGTCATATGCGTATATGATGTGAACAGCTTGGACTGTCTGAAGCGAGCGGGCACGGACGCATACTTGATGCCAAGGTACTGGTGAACTGCAACCTGCTCGTTGGATATCGGATGAACGACTCCGCTGAAGGTTGTGTGCAGCTTCTCGTGAAACATGATAGGCTCGGACTGCAAAGAATCGAGGACTTTGGCAATCATTATTTTTGGGCTGGAGGAGCAAGAGAGGGGTATTGCTATGAGCACTGTAGGCTCGGTGAGCGGCGATAATTGGCTAATGACGAGGCCAAAGGGGGCGAAGGTGGTCGGGACAGGGAGGGGGTGAGGAGAGGGCACGCAAACGCAGAGCGACCTGCATCTCTTGTATGTGGGGAAAGTGTATTAGGGGAAGAACACACTGCATTTCGATCGGTGCCATTTCGAGGACGACCAACTCGAAAACTCGATGGCTCATCCCAAAAAGGAAAGATCTCACGAGGATCACTTCCCGGAACCCCCCGAGGAGCCAAAGAAGGCCAAGCAGCACTGTGAAGCGCGCGTACCTAGACTCGCAGACCTGCACGGGACCTTGCACGGGACGAACGAGACCACTGTAGACGAGGAGCATCAAGTGCTGACATCAGGGTCGACATCCACTACGTAGTGGGACATTCAGTCTGGCTATGTCGGTATATTAGGCCAAGGAAAGCTTGTCGGTCCAACGAAACAGCGCATTGTCGAGCGGTCGATGGCGGAGCGAAAGCCGGCAGTCTGAAGAAAGAAAACGTTCAAACATGGGTGGAAGGATGGTAGAGCTCGGACCGAAAGGGCACGAAGAGTAATCATTGACATACTTTACGCGATCCCAGACACCGAGTTACCCTCTGGACTGGGCGGATGATAGTCGGCTGAGGGCTCCCCAAGTGAATGTGCACAGACCACCAGTGTGGGATCATCGATAGCTTGGAGCCCAGACGAAATGTCTGGCAGCGCTTTTGGATACAGCATTGGTTGCACCGTGCATACGTAAATGAGACGGCGCTGATGCCACACTGCCTGTGAAAGATGCGGGACCTAAGAGACATCAAAGAAGTCAGTTGAGATGGCTGTGACTTTGGAACAATTCAGCCAGAAGAAGCGGAACAGCGGGTGAAGGCAGATTGCTCCTCTTATATAGCCTGAACGCATTATCGTCGCACTCACCTTCGAGAACCTCTGGCGTGTGAGCGCGTCCGAGCTGTGTGCAACCAGCAATCGACAGCATATGACCATTCCCTGCCTACAGTATGTCTCAACAGTATGCTGTATTTATGAGGGCACATGCACAGGATCTAGAAAGATCCAGTCGACCTCGTGCCGATACACTTCAAGACAGCCCTGTAAGTCGCACTATGAGCAAGGACCTGTCATGCCATTATATGATATGCGCTTACCTCTCGTGTCTCGATGGTCAGAGATGAGGAGCAATAGCAGAGTTCGTCTTTCTGAGGTCCTGACATTCATCGAGACGCATATATATACCCTGCGAGACCCCACACAGGCCACGACAGTGACTCAGAATCAGATGTGGGGTCGATAACATCTTAGCGGCTGTTAGTGTCTTTAGCGAGGTGCGAATGCCTGTCGCCGACTTGATGAGCTTGTCGACAGCCTCCGAATATGAGACGCTGCATAAAGTATTGATTCTGGGTTTCGAGGGACTTCGGAGATGAGTAAAGAAAAATTGCCGCAAGTTCCAACTCACAAGCAAATGACGAGACTTGAAAACGTTTTAGATGGTGATGGTAGTAAGAAGCAAAAAGTCGAAAACATAAAAAAACCGACAGGCGTCGGTCGTCCCTTCGTTCGCGATCGGTCAAAAGCATCGATCGTATCGTGGAATGAGTTCGGTTCATTTCTGTCAACGGCCATCAATCGGTTTCATCTCCGACGAACTCATCAGTCACTGTAGCACTGCGACTGCTTGAACTCTGAAATATCTAACAAAGCCACCAAATTCCGACATGTCTCGCAGAACAGCAGTCATAGAAGAGGAGTTTGACGATGACACCGATCTGCCTTTGCCCAATAATGTCGTCCCACACACAGGCACCAAGGGGGCCATCCTTGAAGCGATTTCAGACGACGAAGGCGATCCCGAAGCAGGGCCTGCTACACCCTCAAATGCGCAGTTCACGAGGGCCGCTGCAGCGGCGGGCAGTGACAGTGGAGGAATGAGACCAGGATCAGGACCTCATATAAACCAAGTAACAGACATCACGCCCTACAAGAAGTGCGTCTGCTATAACCGAACGCTTGCTTCACATGGTATACTCACAGATATGTGTTACATACAGGTGGATATGCGTGTACCCGATCTACATCGACGCGAAGCGAGCATACGGGACAGGCCAACGACGAATCCCGCGCGAGAAATCTGTCTGGTGGCCGTTGAGCAGGGATATGGCAGAGGCGGCCGGTCGTCTCGGTTTTGGTGTGTTGCATGAAGTGCAGAAGTTCCACCCGCGGGATTGGGAGAACCCAGGGCGGGTGAGGGTGCAACTCAAGAAGGACGGGAGGCTGGTGAACCCAAAGATCAGGAACAGTGCGTTATCTAATTCCTTCATCCCCCGCTTGCGCTGAACGGAAGCCTTCACAAACTCACCTCTGGCCTCTCAACGCGTTTTGTGTCAATTTGGTCCGAATAAACGGTGCTGTTTGTAGAGAAGGAGCTGCTGGAGCTGATTGCCATGCAAATACAAATAGGGAAGCCCGACAACATCCCTCGACCTCCATACACGACAACATCAGCCGAAGCACCCGCGGAGTCCACACCAGCTCCTACACCTGCGAAAGGCAAACAACTCGCGTCCAAAACTGCAGGCAAGGGTGCAAGCTCCGGCACCACTGTAGCACCTGCTGCAGTACCCGCGACCAAACGCTTACCTGCACCTCCAGCGCCGCACCCACCGCTGGCCAACCGAGTATCGCCATTCTCGCCTGCGTTGGTTTCCGGAGTGCTGATAGACACCGTGAAGGCCGGTATGAACGCTCCAGACCCAATCACTGGTGCCCCAGGAGGAGGTGGTGGCGTCGGCAAGGGGAAGAGGAAGGTCGTTCGTGTACGACAGTAGGGCGGGTGGCTTGTTATGAACTTGAACTTGAAGCCAGAGTAGGATGGGGCGTGTTGAACGCTTGTATAATTCATTGCATCGTGCTCGGCAGGCCGCAAGAATACAACGATATGTGTACTGGTTGTGCTCTGCCCGTTGCTGTACACAGGCTCACGGGTTTGAATTCAAGATGACTCTGAGTGAAAGTATTATACAAGTATACTGAAGCACCGTCTGTGTCTGCTGAACACGGGTCATCATTGGAGAAAGGGTAGTTTGAAATAAAACTTACCATGGTATAACATTACTATCCAACCCAGCCACCAGGGACCCTTCTCGTCAACCCAATCCTAGCAGCAAGGTGCCTCGCCTGCATGGCTTTCAGCTGCTTCGATCTTACGAGCACCACAGTCACAGCGACAGCAGCAATGCCAAGATTGCAAGCAATGAACTCATAAAAGTCGCCGCGCTCTTTCTCGACGATACGTCCGCAGGATTCCCATGCAGGTATCTCGCCTTGGTGTCCGTCCTCCTGAAGTGTCGGTGGTAGCGGCGTCGAGTCAGGGGTACGAGGATTTGAATTTGGCGGACGATGGTGAGGAGGAGTAAAGTCCAAAGAAGAAGACGGAGAGGGAGTACAGTGCATTAGTCTTCGATTCCCGAAAGGTTGACAGAACGGCTCGTTAAGCTGGATAATTGAGAGTAAGCAATAAATTCGGTGCGATGGTAGCGTTACGTACGGCATCTTCTGGACATGGTTCGCACGTACCAAATGGTACGCAGACTAGCTGAGAGTCATTGGCAGGTGGTGGCTCTGGTTGCCCCAGTACCAGCAGTGTAGGTGCAGCTAGTAGGAGGTACAATAAGCTGTGGGGCTCTTAGGACAGAGAGAGGGTTGACTATGAGAGAGACATACACAGCCCAAGCGTTCAGTGAGTACATGTGCTCTCCTGCGTTCGTCGAAGGAGGACAGTCTGAAAGTATGTGATGCTGTGGATGAAGAACGTGGTTGTTGCAAGTGACCGAGCGCTTGATCTGGCCTGCTTAGTCAGCGTTGATCGCGAAGTGAACCCACCGCTCCTACTCTTTTTGACTTTCACCGTCAACTACCAATTGGTATAACTGCACGTACTCTCAGACAATGCTACGCTGAAATTACTCGATGTCTCTCCTTAGCAGCCGTGCTTACAGCCTGTTGGTGACTATACGCGTACTCTTCGCGTTCCTTGGTCATGGTTACATACATCCGGATGAATATTTCCAGAATGGAGAAGTAATAGCTGGTAAGCCTCGCAAACCTGTTGTACATTCCTTAAACGACGGTACATGATTAGGTGCAATATTTCAATGGCACCATCTTCGAACTTGGGAATGGGACTCCGCCTTCCCTTGCCGCTCAATACTGCCGCCGTTTTTGACAACCGGGCCACCATTGGCACTGTTGAACGCCGCGTTTGCTGGTATGTGCATCTGGTGGGCATTTGAAACCATCGTAACCGTAGATTTCCAGGAAACACGTCGAGTCGGATGGTTTTCCTGGCGGAACGGCTCTCTTCCCTTGTTCTTTCATTTGTGCTTGGTGAGTGAAATGATCATTCACCCATACCCGTTTGTTCGAAAGATTTGCTTCATAGACATATGTGTTGCGCAGCTGGTACCACTCGCTCGTGCTAAAGCATTGCTGCTACTGGCATCATCCCACGTACTTATGACCTTTCAAGTGCGACCGTTTTCCAATTCGTTAGAAGCAAACCTCGTGGCAGCTGCTCTTGCTGTACTCGGTCATATGCTTTCACATCGACGCGGCGACGCCACCGTCAACAGGGTAATCCTACAGCTCACTCGAAGTATTGCTTGGCTCATGTCTCCCGTTGCAGACCTCCTTCTCAGCCCAGGCCAGCATGCTTGCCGTCATCCTAGTCATCGGCAGTATGACAAGGATCACCTTTGTTGCATTCGCGCTACCGGTTGCATTGCAAGCTTTATTCCTGAGTCTTCAGCTGGCAAAGATTTCGGGCCGTTTCTCCCTTGTTCGCTGGATAAAGTCCGTCACAGTACCACTCTGCGTCGGATTTGTCGCCCTTTATGGAGCGGTTGCGCTCGACAGTGTGTACTTTCTAGGAAGTTTGGGACGGCAAGTATTCACACCTTACAACAATTTACTATACAACATATCTGCGGACAATCTGGCCAAGCACGGCCTACACCCGCGCTGGCTGCACGTAGCAGTGAACCTGCCGATGATGGTTGGACCAGGCCTTGTCATCTATGGACTGCTCGCTGCAAAGCGGGTGTTGACCGCTTCGTGGCTAGACACGACAAAACACCAACCAAGCTCACAGCTGGTCGTAAACCGAAGTTAGTAGCCTGCTACCTGACATTATCTATCTCTCGTCTCAATACTTTTATAGCGTGCATTTGGACTATCGGTCTATCGCTGGCTGTGCTATCATTGCAGCCTCACCAAGAATCGAGGTTTCTCGCTCCGCTTCTCGTTCCATTCGTGGTGCTCGTCGCCAACAGCGGGTACCTAAATGAAGCCAACAGACTTTTCTGGGTATGACCACAGCAAGCTCAACGTAGTAAATACACTGACTTCTATGGTTCGTAGATATCTTGGATCGTCGGGAATGTGTTCATGAGCCTGCTGTTTGGTGTGTTACACCAGGGCGGTGTAGTGCGCTCGCTTTTCCATCTCAACAGTCTGATATCCCTGCGGGCCACGCCAGGGAACTACGGGATAGTTTATTGGAAAACTTACATGCCTCCTTGGCATTTGCTAGGTGTTCCAGAACACGGTGGGCCTTTTCGGTACTCCTCCTTTCAAGTCGAGACTAATGCTCGCTGAGCAGAAATCCAATCCGGTCGCGTTTTTGTGACTGATCTTTCGGGCAGGTCATCGGATGAGGCGCAAGAATTCCTGCTATCTCTTCCTGGCCATCATTCAGAAACTACCACGTTGTATCTTGTGACACCGGAATTTGCGATGCAAAGCCTAGCCCCGTCTATTGAGCGGTGCTTCAAGACCGACAGACGTGTCTACCCTCATCTCGATTTGGACCACATATCCGAAAGTGTAGAGGCGGGTTGGCCGACCTGCTTTGCTTTAGGCGTATACAAAGCCGATCTCGACTGTGTGGCGTCGTAGTTGAATTCGAAGAGCTGTTTGTAAGCTTTGTTTTACTGATAACGAATTAACATCAGAGTCATGGTGATTGACCCACCCAGCATGCTCAATTGCTAGGTCTCACGGGACGTCTGAAGCTCGCATCGTGCTGATTCATATCGGCAAAGATTGCGCTGTCCTTGCCGATTGTCGGATGGTGCAGAACGACAAAGAGATCTTTGTTGAATATCCTTTGTCTTTACAGCTGTGGCGTCGAGACACTCGTGATGAATGTGCACGCCATTGTTCCAACACCTTTCGCTGGCAGCCGTTAGCAGCTTGATTTGCCTCTTTCTTGAAGTCGGATAGTGGCGTTTGTGGCCCCGGCCTATATAAAAGCGTTCCATACAGTGACGATTCGCCATACCTGAACTCATGCCACTTCCAGCACCCGAGTCGTCCTCATCAATTCCCCACAGCATTTACCAGCCCAAAATCAGGCCTTCATCCTCTCCCCAGTCTAAATTTACTGCCACGAGTCCAGGTATCCTTTCGCCGGGCCCTGTTGCTGCCTTGCCAGACGATCACCGTGGTGTCCAACATCAAAGCTCGCTGTTTACGCAGCACAGCGAAAAAGACAGCCTGAACAAGCTGACTGGCGTACCCATCCCGTGGAAGTCCCAGACATACTCTGAGTACAAGTCAAACCTCTCCTATCGCTCTTTGAAGACTCACGATTCTGCTCCACTTGAGTATGAGCTCAAAACGCCTGTCACTTCTCCTGGCAGTTTCAGTGACTTGCCCTCGCCCCACTTGGAATCGAAGCTCTCTGCAGATGACGTTGCCGTCGATCACTTCTCTTCTCGTGCCTGCAGTCCAGCAGTGACTAGCCTCACTATAGACACCCCGCCCTCTCTTCGATCGGCACTGAGCTCCTTCAGTCGCATTCCAACTGCTTCTTCCAAGCGGAGGCACAGTCAATTCTACCTCACTGATACCTTAGTCGTCGTTGAAGTAAGATTTTGTGGCATAATGATTGAATGTGTTACTGATTGAATACAACTTCCAGGTAGATGGCTGTCTCTTTCGGATACACCGTTCTTTCCTTGAACGCGAATCGGCTCATTTTCGAGAAATATTCTCTCGAGACTCCTCCCTCGGCATACACGACGAGAACGCGATCCGATTGTCAAATATCCGTATAAATGAGTTTGAACGCCTGCTCCAGTTCTTGTACACCGGGTGAGCCTGTTCCCCCTCCAGTTTTCTGAATCACTCTTAAACCATCATGTCTAGTGTCCACTTTCAAGATCGCTACGCTTGGGAGAATTGGCTAGACCTCCTAGCGGCGGCAGACGCACTCGAGTGTCTGAATATTCGCCAACGAGCCATACGCGAACTCTATATTATTTCAATTGCCGTGCCGATGCATCCAGTCGACCGGATTCTCGTTGCGCGCAAACATAACATCACCTCCTGGCTTTCGCCCGCTTATGTTGACCTCTGCGTGAGGGATACTTCGCTCCTCAAGTGGGAGATCGATCTCTTGGGTAGCGAGCTTACATCTCGGCTCTGTGATATTCGCGAGAGGCTTTTGTTGGAGGTAATGGAGAGTCTCGTCGAACGTGAGCAGAGTGGTGGAGGGAAGCAGGAGAGCAAGCCTTTCCCGCATAGGTCCACTTGTCGTGCGAAAAAATTCGTTAAGGACATTATTGTTGTAGAGTCGAAGGAAGTATGCAAGTAGGAGACCGACAAGTTTTCATCCGTCGTTTTGTTAGTTGCTTGCTTTATCAATGCATGTCAATATACCGTGCGTTCCAGGCTCTCCGTAGTAGCTGACTGCTTGCTTGGGAATTCGTGTGCGCCACAGCCAGTACCAGCATATGCTGCAGATACTCAGGCATTGCTACAGGAAAATGAATGCTACAGTAGTGTCACTGGACGCTGCCGCACTTCTGCGTCGTGCAGTTGCCGAAGCTGGCCGCGTCTGAATCAAAATAATATGAAGTCGTACAACATTCTTGCTTCCTTACCTCCATCTTCAGTGGCGAATTCATCACACGAATCTCACTGCCATCCTGTGGATCGACCGTGGCTCAGAGAACTCTACTAGCCAGTCTTCACGCACACCATTTGCTATCGTCACATCGAACAGCGAACGAACATCCTTGGCTCTCAGCTGTTCATGCCACCTCGACTCTCCTCACTTCCAACAAATGGCGCATTCAGCCCTCCTAACGATCCCAATACTTACCGGGATCTCCTACTGTTCGAAGAACGCCTTAAAACGAATGCAGCCTCCCTGAACCGCAGGAAGCGTCGTTACCAATGTGTGTCAGTAATACGTGTTCGTATCTGTCTCGTATTCTCATCCATGGTTCCCTCTCTTAGTATTTCTCACACAACTCCTCCTGATCATTGCGTTCCTCCTGTCTGAGGTGCTGCTTCAGACGAACTTCCTGTCAATACCTTACGCTTGGATCCTGCGACGGCTTATACCTGATATCTACGGCACAAAAGTCGAAGTCCAAGTACACCGCTATTTTGCTCTCGGAATGCTCTGCGTCTCGGTAACAACTTTGGCTCTGTTCTTTCTCAGTGGGATGTACGCCGAGAAGATTGCTTATGCCAACAAGTGCGTGGCTCCCTCCTCATCGCGACATGTGCGGACACTTACAAACCAAACAGATACATCCCTCACGCAAATCGAGCTCTTCGTAGCTTCAACATGTACCTGAACGTCCGCCAGCTCCCGTTGCGCTCCAAACTCCCTTTCAGCCCATTCGCGTTCCTCTTCCCACGTACTCCCCCTTCACCTTCTCTGGCCACATCGCAAGCATCGACGTCTCCACCCTCAACCACCTCAGGCGTGCGACGATCTCCATCCCCCCAACGCGTGTCGACGCGCAGCTCATCAGTGCCAATAGCTCCCATACCCCCATCGCTCAACCCACGAGGCGAGCTCATATTCTCTTCACGCGTAGAACGTTCGTTCAGGGATTCATACGAGCGGTACCGCAACGCCTTTGAAAGAAAACGAGAAGAACGCGAACGGGCGGCGTACGAGGCTACTTGGCTAGGCTGGATATGTACAAAGGTGCTTCGGATTAAGCGTCCCCTGATCTTTTCTCCGACGGTACCAGGATCCGGGGGGAGTGGGACGGCGACACCGGTGCCACGACCAGGGTCTGTGAGGGGAAGGGGGAGTGCGGCGGGCACGCCATCGTCTTCTCGACGGTCGAGTCCCATGCCGACGAGAGCGAGCCGGAGGACATCTTTGAGAAGTAGCATGGAGCTGGCGAGTGTTTTGGCTTCGAGTGCTGCAGGAGGCTCGGAGACGATTGTCGAGGTATCGGGGACAGAGAGCAGTGGTGTATGAGGAATGTCACCTGTCTTACGATAAAGTAGAGTTGCCTGTGTGGTACCTGCTATAATTGTTGTTCGTGCGTTTCTTCGAGTGGCATTGCGGCATAGTTGTAATCTATATAATACGCTCCATAATTCATCAGGAGTTCTGTTCTACGTCTCGTCAGGCCACAAGGAATGTGGCGTAGTCCAAGCGGAGGTGTGGTCATGATTCCTACATACATTTGACATTGCACAACAAACCCTTGCGTACCTCCTGTGTGGGTGTTCATCGAGTGACTCGACTTGCCAACCAATATCGAAAACACCCATAGAGACAGATAGCCACTATCACCGCAAAGACTGTGAGCATCTTCGACCCGATCACTGAAGTTTCGTGCTCGACCTATGATGCAGACATGGTCAGTAACGAGTAAGGGTAAAGGTTGGAATTCTAGATGGGTTACGTACCACGGATGCGAACGGTGACAGGATAGGAATGGTAAAGTGCATGCCGGAATGTTTACGAGGCCCATTAAAGCCTGTAGACAGAGAATAGTAGATGAAGACGGTCATGAAACCGACAAGTGTTGCTGAGAGAGCGAGCTGTGAAGATGGAGAATGCGTGTTTTGAATGCACGATCCTCGAGATGTTTAGCCTGACAGAAAATTTGAGGTCGTGAGGTTCTGAGCACTTACGACGAGCTTTTCGAGCCGTGACTCTCGTATTTCATGCGTCTTTCTCACCGAGGCCACTTCTTGCTAAACACAAAAACAACCACGCCACTGTGAGTTTCACGAGGAACACTCTCGCCTTGCGAAGTCGACAACGCACCACCCGTTTAGCGTCCGCGTCGGAAGTGACATAGCTCAGCTCTTGCTGGTGCATTACTTTGGCGGAAAGCAAAGCTTCTGCGGTCAGCGCACGCGCAGCCCAGTACTGCTCGTTTGCCGTCATACTAGGCTGAGCCTTCGCCGTTGGTTGTTTGAAGGCATGAGTTGGGATGCTGGTAGTTTCAGTGTCGATCCGTGATACGACGGTTTGTAGACCTCGCAGTGCTGCCCCTTGGGCAAGTACCATGGTCCGACTCTTTGTTGGCGTGGCCGCATGGGAGCCAGCATGAGGAGGTGGTTTGCGTAGCTTGTTCATGTCGTGATACGTACATGAGGTGCGAGCGACAAGAGAGTCGAGACGAACGGTGTTTGCGTCTGTGCCTCACGCAGTATAATTACGTCGCTTAATTGACAGTTATCATATCGTCCCAAAGATACACATACCGAAATAGTTATGCAACACAAGGACTTTTACAGAAAGCGGCTAGCCGTCAGGAGATGCTTGGTTCAAATTCAAACATTGAATGCGATAGATGTATTCACCGTCGCAATAAAGGGGGTCTTGGCGAGGTACTCAAGAGGAATTTCACGGTACTGTAACGACTCGGATTTTTATACTACCAGCACTGTGCACCTCCAACTCTTCGACGTGATGCCGCAATGCCTCGTTCGAACGAGCAGAACAATTCTCCTCGACTCGGAGGTATACATTTCAGAGGCAGAGCGGGTCCCATCCTTGACACGTTAGTTGATGCAGCGCGCACTAACCGACACTGTGTTTTACCATGATATCTCAGGTGGACGTATCAAGAATCTGCCCGGCATACAGAACACAATCTTCTTGTGTGAAACATGCTCCAACCTTATACTACTGTTTGCTGTTCTATCCTCTCATCTACACAACGTAACCGCTGCTTGCCAGAGCTTGCACAAAAGACGCAACTTCAGGCTTCGCAGCCAGGAGTGATCTGACACGAGGATCCGCCTTTGAGAGCCGAACCAGTTCTTGCCCCAAAAAGTCCCGCGGATCCCGCACGTAAGCCACTGGGTCCACTCTCGCTCCCTCCGACGATGCCAGCCGCGAGTACGCCGCTTGGTATCCCGCAGTTTGCTCTTCATAGTCGATGGCGGAGATACCAGCGTCAGGATCCTCTTCCGTACTTTTCGTAAGATACTGCGGCTCCGAGAATAACCTCGTGAGCGCTCCAAAGGTATTGGGCCTGCGAGAGCAGAGCTTAGTTGTGGTTGAGCACAGCGAAGTGGGAAAATCTCGCACCAAGCCTGTATGGCGGGCTCACGAAGCATGTGCGAGCTCTGCGTGAGCAGCTTAGTCAAGCCTATCGCGGCGACTTTCCGGTCCTTCGTGGGCATTTTAGGAACTTGGGGGATGACAAAGTTCGATAGGACTTGCGGCCATAGGCTATGTAACTGTTCATCACCAAGTCGGGGCGCAATGGTAAAAACGACACGTACTTTGGTTGGATCTCCTCAACAGGCTCGATGATGAAATCGGGCGTGACACCTTCCGCATTGATCGCCATAGTGAAGAGCAAGAAGTGCACGAAGAGATACACGAACTTGTCCGTCTTGCTTGTCTGCAAGCGTGTCAGCATATCCATGACCAGTGCTCGCCGACACCGCTCCAGTGCAGACCTGTGCATCAGTGAGTTTGTGGAACACCTGCGCAAATCTGGACACTTACGCAGGTACGTATTGGAAAACCGACTGCAAGAGATCAAAGCCCCATGCGTCATTGACCTTGGACGGGATGAGACGTTGTTGAATGACGGCTAGAACGGGTAGATATTGTCCGGTGGCAACCATCTGCTTTGCGTCGCGAGACAGGAAAGCTTTCAATAGCTTGACCAATCCGGGGACACTGCCCTTTTGCCCCCAAATAGAAGGAGTGAGGAGGAATGGCAGAAGCTCGCGGTACGCAGCCGGAACGTCCTGCGTATGTAGCTCAAGCATTTGTGCGAGAAGCTGGAAGACGTAAGGGATATACTCTACACAACAGTCAGAAGCAAGCAAAAGCCAACAGTAAACATGAAACGCACGATCGATGTCAGTTTGCAGAATGAAGGTGAATGGGCCAAAGAGGGCTTGCTCGAAAGCCGGTAGGGTGTCCGGGTGTGCAGCAACAATAAATCTGTTGATGTAAGCACTGAGGCCAAACACAAATGTGAAGACTAGCACAAACCTCATGAGAGCGGATATACTCTCAAAAATGAATTGATCGAAGTTAGGGTTGCTTGGATTTTTCGATATAACTCCCAGAATGTTGACGAGGCGTGCAAGAATAGCCTCGTACCCTTCAGTGAGGGATGAGCGCGCGGTGATGATCACACGCATAACACCTAATTGACCAGGGCGTCATTAGGAGCTGGCGGCACGGAACAGGGCTTCACTGACACTTCATAAGATAATCATTCTCAGCCACCTTCTCCGGGGTACCAGCCTGCTCAACCTTCTTCAAAAGGGCATCAACCAACGGACGCGCAAACTCGTGTACGTCGGCTTGTGAGAACCTGTGACCTGTCAATACTTTGAGTAGAACGCAAAGCAGAGAGTGACACAGACAGCAATTGATTCCCTTGTTTGATGAGTAGTATACGCTCGATGCTGATTGCTGCGTAAGTATAGCAGACGTAGTTGTCCGAGCCCAGATGCGTGACGAGGAGGGGAAGTACGGAAAGTAATTGTGGTTTTGTGAGCTAGCGCATTTTCCACTTGAGTGAATGTGGCTTGAAGATAGAATCGGATCTTACTTGTGTGCGGAAGGTGTATAAATACTTGATGGCATCGACTTGTAGCAACGGATGCACGCTGCCAGCAGGAGCCTGCAAGTCCTGAAAGATGTGCTCGGAGAAGAACCCTACCACATCTACCAGAACATTCGTGGAGGTGACACCTTGCTGTAAAGCACATTCAGCACATGATGTCTCGACGCCGCGGCATTTCACCTACTTGACTTGTACTTCCGCGAGTGGCAACGGCGGTCAGCAAATACACTGCGGTATCCTTCGACTTCCAACTATCCTCTTTGCTTTTGTTGTTGTTGTACTCCTGCAAACCTTGGTTGATCCATCCTCCCGCAACCTCCGTTGTCTCAGCCTCAAGACCAGATGAGACCAAGGCCTGGAGAAGATCTGCAGCAGCCTGACGGCGAGTCATCGCGTCATGAGAGCCAAGGCCGAGTCCACCTGAAGCTGCTGGCAGAGACAGATCTGTACGGATGTATTCGAGTGGATCATCTTCGAATTGCTCGATGTCGTGCTCTGTGCAGGTATCAAAAAGTTGCGTAACTGTTACAAAAATATAAATACCTCGGAGGACAATGTTTGGTACCACAACACCCTGCACCAAGCTAGAGATGGTATCTTTGGAGGAGAAAAGCTCCTTGTATTGGCCGGATCTTAAGGCGGTAGAAATGAAGCGGAGCGATTGAGAGACAAGCTGAGAATGAAGTGAATAGGGAGTTAGCATGAAGCGACAGTATACTTACACCGTCATCGCCCAGACTTTTTCGTTTGCCTCCGCCAACGAGATCCCACACGGATCGCACAAGAGCTGGTACTGTAGCAGAGGCGAGGAGGACTTCTGCGTACAGCTTCACATGGAGCTAATTGAACATGTCTTTGTCAGCTTGCTGCCACATGAGTTGTATTTGGCGTATACCTCTGCAATCTCCAATATCCCGGTCTTAATTTGTGAGGGTAGAGATGCAGTCGTATCATCAGGCTGTCGGAGATATAGCGTCAACAGTTCTGCCTCTGGAGAGAATAACCTGACCCACGTCGCCTTGAAACTGCGGAGGATCCCATGTTAGGAACTTCAAATAAATACCATTATTCGATCCAAAGAATGCTGTATACGTGTCCTCAAAATCTGGCGGCAAGTCTTGGCATGTCAAATCGTAGTACAGCTCCACAAGTAGCACTTGAGCCTGTGCACGAAGTTCTGGCGTTGAAGTGTCATCCCCAGGTGCGTTGGTCAAGAGGAGGTTAGAGGTGTGCTGCAAGAGCTGCAGGAGCGGTTTGCTGAAGCTGCGGAGGACAAGGTTGATGACTGTGAACAGTTCATCGGAACGTGTGGCCGCTCGCCAATACACGAAGATTGAATGAGCTGTTTGCAGAACGCCAATGTTGATCGCGTAATTTGTGGGTGATAGTGAGTTGACGAGTTTCTGCCCAGAGAGACTCTGTTAACTTTGAATGTAAAGAATATACTGTGAGACGCACATCGATGAGATCAGACCACCGGTGAGGGAAATCAGCACTGGCGATGAGTGATATTGATTCCGCAATCTGTGCACGTATGGTCTTGTCGCTCGGTGTTGAGAGTTGTATCATCGCCGCGACGAGAGCATCTTTCAGAGCCGCTTTATCAGACTCTGGAACAGGTGCTTCTTCCTGCACAAAGCGGTCAGTTAGTCGATCACAGTGCAGAAATTTGACACGTACATCCTCCCATTTGTTTTTCACCACATTTTTAAAGAAAACGCTCGCAGCAAGACGCACTGAGCGATCTTGCGATACCTCGAGCACAAGTCGCAACAGAACGGGAAGGAAGCCTGGTTGTACGCTGAGAGCGTGTAGATTCTGTTCTGCTTGTTTTCGGGAGCTGGGGTTCAACGACGCGAGCAAGAGAGCTGGCAGGTCTGACATCGTGAATGTCGTGAACGAAGAAAGAGAACAGAGATCGGATGGAGGAAAGGTTGCGAGCACCTCCTTCGCTGCACGCGCCGCACGCGTTCAATGACACGTATCACGTGACTCGCCCAGTCTAAGTGTTTGGTTAGGCGGCGGGCTCCTGAGCTCGAGCTTTCTTCCTATTCTCCTGCACACCTCTCGCTCTCTTGAAATCAGGAGCGTTTCATGGCAAACCGAATCTGCGGCTGTAGGCTCACTGCTTCTGGAACTTTGACAATAGCTCGCGGTCGGATATACAACTATCTGAGCAATCTGTGCAACCTGTCAGCATCTGCCAGCTTGTGTCTGCTTCATACACGCTTGAAGTTCTCTCGCCGCCAGCCAGCATAATTGACCATTGTTCAATGCTAAAGCCTTTACTGGTCAAAGTAGCCGTGTGAAACTCTGCCCAGATCTGATGCCGTGGGTGCGAGAATAGTCTTTCCCGTGTGCTGCTTGTACAACCCAACACAAACCACCATGTCCTCCTCGACCATCCTCCAGCTCTTCACCGCTATAGGTGCCGCCGTCGCCCTCAAAGCCGCTTACGACTTATCCTCTTTCCTCCATTTCTACCTCCTTAGTCCACCCAAGTATCATCGGTACCTGTATGGTACGGCTCCCTATGCACTTGTCACCGGAGCCACAGATGGTATTGGCAAAGCTGTGGCGAAGGAACTGTACGAGAAGGGCTTCAGCCTTGTCATTCATGGACGCAACTCAGACAAGCTGCGCAAAGTACAACAGGAGATCAAGGGGAGCAATGGTACGAGGGATGTCAGGCTCTGGGTAGCCGACGCGAGTTCGCCAGATGTCGACTTTACGAGCGCAGTCAACCTGTGGGAAGACATTGAGATAACGCTGGTCTTCCATAATGTCGGAGGTGCTGAAGCAAAGGGAGCGAGGTAATTGCATTCTACCTACGCCGGATATTACCTGACTTCTTACACGTTATACAAACCTCAGAATTGACGAAATCCCCGAAAAGGTGCTCATGGATGACCTGCGCAGGAATGCCACATTCCCCTGGATGCTTTCGCGTGCACTCCTCCCAAAGCTGCGCAAGGCATCTGGTCCTGTCGAATTGGTGTTCGTAGGCTCGCTTGCTGCTGAGCTCCCGGTGCCCTGCCTTAATCCTTACGGAGCTACGAAAGCTTTTCTACAGCAGATGAGCGACACTATTGCTGCGGACGAGCGGATTCGCAAACCGACCAACGTCACTACGATGTATCTTAGGGTCGGAAGCGTCGTCTCCGGTTCTCATCGCGTGCCCGCGACGCTCTTCTCCCCAAGCTCAGAGTTATTCGCAAAGCATATCGTGCACAAGATCGGATGTGGCAAACGTTCTGTCATGGTGTATCTTCCACATGCTTTGCAATTGTGGTCAATGAGACTTATGCCTGACAGCTTCATCCTCAAAGCTCTCGCGGATGCTGCAGAAGCGGAAGTGAAGCGAGCATGATCATCTCACGTGAGTTCCTCTGTATCTTCGCTTGCTTGTCCTTGCCGCTGAGTTTGCTTTTTGGCGGCTAGCAAAGTTTACTGTAATCTACATGTGGAGTTTGGTGAACCCGTTATTGCATGTTGTTTTAGCCCAACCCCAGCTCTGAACAAGTGCTCGAGCCTATTGTGCGTCAGTCGAACATCTGCTACTTGCTTGGAAGGCTCAGTCTGCCCAATTTGTGTCTGCTACGTGACTTTGCGCCGTTTACGGATGCTTCCTTTGAAACAGAAGTCCTTCCCCGACGGTGTTGAAGGCGCGTTGTTTACCGGTGACCTGCTGCGCTGCTATCTGTCGTATCCTTTGCTACCAATGTTCCGCACCGGCACCAACCTACATTGGGAGCGCTGGCCGTTGGAGTTTCGGCTTATGGAGGCGCTTTAATGGTTCCCGACATTACGTGGATCGGAAGCCATAGCGCGGACTTTGGCCTCCGACCAGCGTTGAAACAGTGTCAGAGTGCTCTTTACCGCGACTAGCTTGTCTGCCCTTCTCTTATCTCTAGCAAAAGCTCTGTCTAGAGCCCCTACGCCGGCCAGGTGCGCACTATAGTTGGCAAGTGATTGCTCTCTATGATTTCGTCCTTCTTGCACCAAATCGCGCGGCCAGAACTTCCCATTCTAACGGGCTGTACGTCCCGTACCTATGTCATTGGGAGGCGCTCGAAAAACGCTTGGAACATATGTTTTACTCACCTCCATAATCTTCTCGTTCAGCGCAACCCAACTGCCATGTCATCGTCGTGTGTCCTCCAGTTGTTCGCCATTTTCGGCGCTGCCATTGTACTCAAGGCCGCGTACGACTTTTCCTCGTTCCTTTACTTCCATCTCCTTAGTCCACCCAAGTATCACCGTTACCTGTATGGTAAGGCACCCTATGCACTTATCACAGGAGCCACTGATGGTATTGGCAAGGCTGTCGCGAAGGAGCTGTACGGCATAGGGTTCAACCTTGTCCTCCATGGCCGCAACCTCGACAAACTACGCAAGGTCCAGCAGGAGATCAAGGGAAGTAGTGGGATTCGGGATGTGCGGCTTTGGATGGCCGACGCGAGTTTACCAGACGTCGATTTCTCGAATGCACTTAAGATATGGGAGGACATTGAGATAACACTCGTATTCCACAATGTCGGAGGTGGACAACCAAGGGCAGCAAGGTAGCGGTTTTCACTTTTCAGGCCATTGATAGGTTTCTCACAGATCTTGAACGCCTCAGGGTTGACGGAATTTCGGAGAAGGTGCTCATGGACGACTTGCGCACAAATGCTACGTTCCCCTGGATGCTTTCGCGCGCGCTGCTCCCCAAGCTGCGAAAGGCATCTGGTCCTGTCGAATTGGTATTCGTAGGATCGTTCGGCGCTGAACTCCCGCTGCCCTGCTATAATCCCTACGGAGCTGCGAAAGCCTTCCTGAAGCAAATGAGCGCCTTGCTTACTGCAGACGAGCGATTTCGCCACCCAACCAACGTCACGACCATGTATCTGATAGTCGGAAGCGTCGTATCCGGCTCTCATCGTGTTGCCGAAAGCCTCTTGTCCCCTACAGCAGAGTCGTTTGCAAAGCACGTTGTGCACAAGATTGGATGCGGTAGACGTTGCGTGTTCGCGTATGTGCCGCACGCGGTGCAGTTGTGGGCGGTAGGATTCTTGCCTGAACGGATCCTTCTCGACGCTGTCGCAAACGGAGTAGAAGCTGAATTGAAGCAAGCTTGATTGGTATGTAGATGAATCTGTTGGCCTTTCTGCGCGTTCATTTCGCTAATAATTGAATCATCAGTGGTCGCAGTACGCGCACAATGTACTTTATGTGCTGCAGCACGTGCATGCCAGCGCTCCCATCGGCACATTCGAGGGGGCGGTAGTCGAGTATATATGTTCAGCCCTGGACAAGTCAACCAGTCTACTACAAGCGAGTTGAATATAACGCGTTAGAATTTTTTTTAAGTCATAACGGGTATGGGGGTTGCTCGAAGGCCCAACGAGCGCTTGAAGCCTCGGACCGGTAAGCAAGCCACAACCTGGTCTCTCCATCTCCCTCTCTTCCTCTTACCACGATGTCGCGACACTCGAGCTACGCATATGAAAATAGCCCGCCGCCCTATCGAAGCGTAGTCAGCGACGACTGCGATGGAGAGTTTCGCTCCTCGCTATCTCTGCCGCTCAAGACGCCGTTGCTTGTCATTTACGGCACTCGGCGTGTGGTGATACGTCGTCAGCCTGATTACTCGGTGCGTATTACTCTGCTAAGCTGTCCGCTGCAATCGACTGAGAGGCTGCTTCACAGGCCACGATTGCTGCTGTGAGGGATGCGCGTACGATGGAAACTCTAAAGAACGAGTCTTTCCATCTCGAGGCCGTCATACCGGGATGTAACAGTGGCGGCGAGCTCTGCGAGGTTCCGGAAGATATATGGTCGGAACTGGTACCATTTTTGCAGTCAGTGACGGTTGTGCTGGATAACCGTGCCCACCCAGGTTTGTACGACATGGCCTGCTCTACGAAAACACAGAGGCTCATCGCAAATAAACACAGAATTAGATCATACGCAGGCAGCACCACTTGTTGGTGGCACGGCATTTCAGATCCCATCTCCTCCTTATTCTAGGCCTACGTTGTCGAGTTTCACTTCACCCGCATCGTCACGTCCATCGCAAGTGAATGATATACGCGAATATATCAGCCCTCACATCATGGTCAAACCTCTCACAGGCCAGAATACCCTTGTGTCTATCAGCTCTCTCGATATTACAGTGCACGAGTTGAAGTCTCGGATCTACGCGACGATGGGCACTCCCGCAGACCAGCAACGTCTGATTTTTGCTGGAAAGCAGATGAAGGATGAGCAGACTCTGCGCAAGTCAGGTGTTCTGCTGGGGGCTATTGTTGACTTGCGCCGCATTGGAATGTCATGGGCGGAGCTATTGGACAATACTTCCTCGGTATCCATGCAGCTTTAAGTCGCCCTGTGACTCAGCCCATACGTCCTCGATGGCTCTTCTTACAATGTGAAGCTCAATCGCCTCGCTCATACGCCATACAACATTAATTCGACGTTGAGAGTTGTCCGAGTTTGATGAAGCCGGGAAGACTCAAAAGTCAACCAACAAAAACTTTTCATGTATGATAGCTTCATACTGTATGTACTCTTGTGAGTGACGTCAGTATATGTCACGATATCCCTTGCATGACGGCAGACTCATGTGCTGTGCAAAGAGCCAGTAGGCTGAGATCCGCCGGCTCAGTAATGGTGCACCTATGCTACTCTGTGTTCTGCCTGCTGTGACCAATGGATAATTACAGGAAAGAACAATACAGAGCACATGGACCTGACATACTTTCTACGTTGCTTCTATTCTAATATGGTCCCTAGGTGGTTGGGATCGAGCCAACTACACCGCCAATTTATTAGGTCGTTCAGATTTGGCGCAGCGCCACCGCTCGCAGTTCGCAGCTCCGGCGTCTATCACCCCAAAGATGTAAGCAGTCACAGTCTGTTACAAATGTGCTTGCAATTGTTGTGGGATTTTTATGCTTGTGCTCAAGGAGCTTACATAGATCAGCCTTCAGAATACATGAAGACCAATCATGCCATTCATAGTTATGAACCACATCAAGAAACGCAAGGTTTTAGTAATAAAAAAGCTGAGTTACATCTTTGTGACTACCTAATGCAACAAGTGTTCCTCGGACCAGTTCGATAGCCGGCGCTGCAAGCTGCACCGCTGCGCCAACTCTGAACGACCCTACATGGTTTCTCAAATTTCGAGGGACGGCTCATGATTAGCGGGTGATTGATTTAGAGGGTGAACACGGGAGAAAGCCATGCCTGGGAGAGTCATTGGAGTTGGAGGCATGTTGTCGGGTTGGCGCGAGAGCTAGCGCTCCCGTACCAGATATACTCTACAGCTAGATAACAGCTTCATTAATTAGCAAAAAATTACAGTGCTTGTGTATCCATACATCTATCAACTCTCCTTATTATAAGAGCCTCTACAGAGATAATCAATGAGCTACCCAATGTGAGCTGCAACTTTGTGCGTTTACCACTTATGGCACTCATAGCTATCTTACAGAAAATCCTATTTTAGCACTCCGACACCAGCTGTCTTGTTGCTCTCGACTTCTCTCTGTTACATTCTCCTCCATTCCTCCACTCTGTAGTCACAGTTGCAAGCCAAGTGATACACATGAGTGTCATAGAGAAGTTTGTCACTGGGATAATGGTGAGTCTCTCATGTCTGCCAACACTCATTCTTTCTACTCATGTGTACCCTCTGTCTGCGCTCCAAAACTCTGCCCAGCCCACCAAGACGTAGTTTCCTGATCTTTTCAACACCTTAGGTTCCTGACAGGGTGAGTTCACCTTTGTTATTGTGTGCGCATGGAATTATGAAAACGGGTGACCTGCTTCTGTGGCACTTCAAGTCAATGGTTGCAGCAGGCACAGTTGTGGATTGTGGGTGTGACACAGAATCTAAGCAAGTTTGTATCTAAAATCCAACAAACTCAAGCAATCTTTGAGCCACAAGGTTTGGTGCCTGCAGAATCCGAATGACATGGATAGTCCAACAGAGACCGGATTTTTCCAATATTTTCACAAGTTTACAGCCTTAGGCGCCTATCTAGAGCGCTTATTTTCCGGCTAGGAGTGTTACCGGACCTAACCCTAACCTGGGTCACGTGACATCCTGCCTTATTTATCAATAGTCCAGACCCAAACCCTAGACTCAGTCTGGAGCGGTTCCAGATCAACCTAGGCTATTGTTCTATTGTTCCTCTTCCATTGATGGGGATTCCCCAGGGATTCCCCCAGGTCTTATTGTTCTATTGTTGTATTGTTCTAGTTCTATTTGTTCTACGTACCCTGGTCCTTGACAGTTACTCCGGTCCTTGACAGTTACTCAGGTCCTTGACAGTTACCCCGGTCCTTGACAGTTACCCGGGTTCCTTATTGTTCTATTGTTACTCCAGTCCCATAGTTACTCCAGTCCCTAGTGTGGGAACTGGTGCACAGACCACCCAGACACAGTATATATAGTACCCCTTACCCTCCCTGGTTCTGCATCTTGACCTCTTCGTCATTTGCACTGCCAGGTGAGTTACTCAATGTAACCTAGTATAAGCATGCTATTAACTTCGTCATTTGCACTGCCAGTATCCGGCCTCTGAGCCTGCTTGCCTGCTTATCATCGACTTTGACCTTGTTGTCGTCGTTGGAGATCCACTTCCACTTTCTCTCCCCCTCTTCTCTGCCCTTGTGTAGGGTTTAGCAGTACAGCAGCAGTCGCTCCGCGACATTAGGTCAAGATACCATACAGCTACCGGCACGACTGCCCTTAGCTTGGATCAAGTTTTCCTGTCCCCCCAGTTTTTAAAAGTTTATTCCCCCCTACGTTTGAGAGTAAGCCATCGCCGTCCGTCTTGACGTGCTTGATCGCTGACTCGTTCACTTTCCGTGGTTGATTCTTAGTGCCGAAAGAATCCCACTCCCGTTTCACCGCTCGTCCAGATCCTTTGCACAAGGATCTGAACCAAGCGCGTCGAGAAGTCAAGATCCATCGCGCCTTGCCCCAGGCCGTGTTTGATCAACTCGACGCAGAGCACGCACGTGGCAAGAGCCACAAGTACACGGAGAAGGAGCTCAAGGCTATTGCCTCCTACGTCGGTCGCCGTAAACCCAAGGGTTCTGCCCTCACACACAGATTCCCCACTGCAGAGGAGTTTGAGAAACTCCGTGCTGAGTCCAAAGAGTTCGCTGCCCGTACCGCACGCGAACGAGCCGAGGCCTTAGCAAGTCTTCCTAAGAAGCCTTCGTTAGCAGAACGCTTCCCAGCCCGGCCAGCTACCAACGCTGGTGCAGCCCTCATAGCAGCAAAGCCGACTCTCATCGACTTCCAAAAGCACACCCCTGGAGACCTTCAAGGAATCTTTACTCCAAAGCTCACCGCCACCCTCCAACGCCTGTCGATTCTACCCACCATCGACAAGTATCAACAGCTTCACAAAGACACGAGGCGTAACTTTGAACAAGAGAAACAGAAGTTAGAAAAGCTTCTGGAGGAGTTACCAGCCCGAGCCACTGTCATCACTCAGCGTGAGTGGCAGCTGTTGGATTGGGGTTTAAAGGCAATAGGAGGAATTAGTTTCAAGGGTCTAAGAAGGAATTACGTACAAGTTTTCAAAGGTTTAGACAGAGTTTGGTCGGACGAGTACTTCGTATCGTTCTAGAAATACAGTGTGGCTTCTCAAAGTCCCAGAAGTAGTGTTTGGTCTAGAGATCATCTCCCCTGTGAGAACTACCCACACGCTTTCAATCACCGGACCATCAGAGACGAGTGTTACGACCCAGAAGAAGGACACGAAGCCTGTGAAACTCAGCCCTGTCCAAACCGATACAACGGTATTGCATATCCCGGTCGGTACGCAAACCAGTATCGACCCATTCATCATTGGCAAGAAGCTCGTATCCTTGAATCCCTCCCACCCTTGCCTGAAGAAGACTTCGATCGAACCTTCACGCAGGAGCAATACCAGATGGATTCCACCAACGTGTCCCAGCATGCTTCTAGGGCAGCAACCCCAGCCCCCGCACAAGAACCGTCTCCGCCCCCCACAGCAGAACAACTTCTGCATGCGCTACTCCTCGGTCAGCAACAGCTGACACAAGCGATCACAGCGCTGGTTCAGAACCAGCAACAACCAGTTAACAACAGGTCACGGGAAAGGGTTGTAGAAAAACCCGCTAGTTTTAAGGGCAATGCTAGTAGTGACGCGCGTCGCTTTCTGGCCGCCTTCTCAATGTACGCACAGTTTAATGAGAAACTGTCGCCATACAATGCCCAAGGGGGTCAGACCCGATTAGACCACCTCTGGATTTCGTCGGCTCTGTCATTTATGACAGAAGATGCGGCAGTTTGGGCTACGCCTCACATGGACTTGATTGCCAGTCATCAAATGGCATTCAATGGTAACTGGGACGACTTCAGAACGGCGTTCAAAGCACGATTTGAACCGGTTGATGAAATGGTGGATGCCAAGGCCAAGCTCAGAGAGCTGTGGCAAGGCAAAAAGACGGTTCCCGAGTACACGGCCCGATTCCGGGAGATCATGGATAGGACAGGCTACTCAACACAGGACCTCAGGGATCGGTATTATGAACATCTGAGCACCACGATTAAGGATGAACTAGTCCACACCGCACGGTCCCATGTCACCCTTGTCGATCTCATCAATGTGGCCACCGACATTGACAATCGTCTTCGGGTTCGAGCTCAAGAAAAAGCTCGTGAGCAAGGTCGAACCGTCCCCAACGTGTTCAAATCTACCCCGGTCTCCACCTCGTCCCCGGCTCCTTTTGTTCAACCGTCTCGTGATTCCAATGCTATGGAAATTGATGCCACTAAAGTCGGTCCCAATGGGAAAACACGTGCTGATTTCATGAAAGCAATGAATGGAAGATGCTACGGATGTGGATCTAAGGAGCACCAGAAGAAAGACGGCA
>JABYQR010000312.1:0-52568 GCA_022592445.1 Cytidiella melzeri
TGTTCGAGATTCATATTGCGCCTGCGTTTATCTTCTGCGTCCCTCCGCGCGCCGTTTTCCTACAAGCCGCGACATCTCCCGCGCGTTCTCTTTGAGCCGCGCTATAACGCTTTCGCTTTCACCGCGCCGACTTGCCCTTTTACCCGCGATACGCGTGGTAGTTGCCCGTCTAGCTCCCTTCATATAAACTTTATCACAAAAACCTTGTCGCTCTTTTAGCACAGGTAAAACTAGGACTCTAAGACCACCTCGCACACTTTAACACTTCTGCGCTTCCACACCTTTACACTTCTATTGCCACTTCGTGGTTGGTAGTGTTGTCTTTAAGGTTGTTCTTAGTTTGAAGCGTGACTCAGTGTCTCAGCGTGTTCCGAAGTAAACGTAGTGGCCTTTGGAATATTCCGCAAAGCCTATCCAAACGGTGCGCTTGCCTTTTGGCGCAAGTTTATTGGTTCGGTATTCATAGTATACGATACACGGTTGACCAAACTTTTGAAGTGCATCGAGGTTCACTTCAGTACCATAATGTTTGAAGTAAGGAGTCTTATGTTGAACAGGAGCATGAGGAGTGCGATTATAGAGATAAACCGCATGAAGCGCAGCGTACCACCATAACCAGTTCGGTAAAGCAGCCGTATGCAGGTTTACACAAACCAAGTTCATGATAGTCTAGTGTGTGCGCTCAGCAACACCATTTTGTGCAGGAGTATCATGCACAGTAAGCCGGGGTAGAGTACCTTGTGACTTCAAGTAGTTTGTCATATTTGCACCGGTGAATACGCCATCATTGTCAGATTGCAGGATCTTAACGTGAATAATGTATTGCGTAAGAAGCTCAGTAGAGAAGATAACCCATTGAGTGAAGGCATCATCTTTGTTTTTAATGGTGCAAGTGTTAGCCATCGAGTTGAGTTGTCAACAATAGTCAACCAGTACAGATAATGACCAGTAATCAACGCAGTGGGTAGTGGCCCAAATATGTCAATATGAAAGTGATCACCAAAGGAAGTAGCCAACGGCGAAGTACGAGCTTTGGGGACTGGAGTACGACGAATATTATTCAAGATACAGTCCTCGCACGGTGTTTCTGTGCGGTCAGTGATATGAGTAGTAATGATAAGCTTGGACGTTTCAAGTAGTTTGTTTATCTGGAAATAACTGATGTGACTGAGTTTTTTATGAAGTTCAGGCATCGTTATAACAGACTTATGCACGCTTGCTAAGGAAGTCACACGAGTAGAGTTGAGTGCATACAAATTGTGTATTTTTCGTATCACAGCTACACAAGACGCGTTTGAATCATATATAGTACAAGTATTTGAAAAGAAAGTGAAGCAATAGTCAGCGTCCAATTTTGAAACACTGATAAGTGTAAAGGGTAGTTGTGAGTTATAGTAGACATTCTTTAGCATGAGTTGATTATGCGTACCATTTTCTTGTTCAACCTCCAGTACCATGTTGCCGGCGAGTTTGAGACTTATTTGCTCTGAGTTGGCGACAGTAAGTAAAATAGTTGGTACAGAGTGAACGTTGAAAAGTAAGTCACAATATGGCGTACAGTGTATAGTAGCACCAGTATTGATGACATGAACGCACTTGTCAGATGACGAAGTTGCGAACAGTGGAAGTAAAGTAGAAGAAATGGTATGAGTACTTACGTGCATTGTTACGTCCGAGTTGGACAGAGACTTAACCCATGCGCTTGGGTGAGGGTGCTCGAGGACCTCATCGTCTGAGTCAGCAGTGGTAGTGACGTAGGCCATGAGGCCAGTAGCAGTGGAAGAGCCGGCAGCGGCGGACTCTTTCTTCTTGCCTTGAGCGGCAACGGCAGCGGATTTGCGAGTGATGCCCTTCTTTTTCATCGCAGCTTTGGACTTTTCAGTCCAGGGCAGAGGGAAAGTCAGCGTCATGTGGCCAGGCTGACCACAGTTGAAGCAGTTGCCCTGACCAGAAGTGGAGGGCTTGCTCGACGAGTAGGGAGCCGCGGCCGCGCGAGCAGTAGTGGTGGTTTTGGCTGAGCGTTCGACCGCGGCCTTGCTCTTGGCGTGCAAAGCCAAAGGAGCGTGAGCTTTGTCCTTTGGGACGAAAGTGGTAGGCCCCTTAGACTTGGAAGTCTTTGGGGGGTGCGTGAGCCACCAGTTGGTGAACTCGCAACGAAGCTCAGCGATGAGCGCATTAGGCCTGTAGCGGAACTTCTCTCCAGCCGGAGTGGAAGAACGCACGCCAACCTTGTAGTTCTGGCGCGTAGCGGCGTAGGCTGGAGGAATAATCCCGACAATGGCAGCGTAGAAGATGTGGTCGGGGATGTCAACACCAGCAGCGATAAGCTTGCTGCGGATGTTGGTGGCATTGTCAAGCAGCTTGTCCATCTCATAGATTGGACGACGAAGGTGGAACAGCTGGTAAATTTCGTTCGCGTCAGACACAGTGGTCTTCGGATCGTAACGTTCACGCAGCTTGTCCATGAGTACATGGGGCTTGTACTCATTGAGATAGTTGGCCATGACCGAGTCAGAGATGTGACCGGTCAAGACATTGAAGACAGCCCGCGTAACCTCTTGAGGAACGGTCAGGCCACCTCGGAGTGTGTGGAACTCCAGGATAGTAGACATGGCAGTCTCGACGCGGAATTTCCACATCGGCCAAGTGTCAGCCCCAGTAAGTTTGCCAACATCAGAGAAGGTTTTGTTAATGTTGCTGAGCGACATAGTGAAGTTGTTGTCGTGGCCAGGTGGCACGGACAGAATTTGCAACACTTCGCGTGTCGACCTAGTGCCTATGGAGCTAGGCAGAGGCGGCGGCGGCAAGCCACCAGGAGAGCTGCCCGGAGGAGGGGGAGTTGTCAGACGGCGAGCAGGACGCGTCTCGCGTCGTCGTCTAGGCCTCTCATCCTTATCCATACGGTCGTCATCACTGTCATCGTCTCCTTCATGAGGGTGACAACGGCGATTGTCATCGCAAAGAGTGTCGAAGGGGGTGCGACGGCGATCAGCTGGGGGAGCAGAGACATGACAAGCACCTGGGATTGCCTCACGATCCTCAGAGCTAGATGAGTGGTTGTCGTTGTTACTGGGTTGGGGTTCAATGTCAGGGACATTGGAGTTGGATGGTCCAGCTGAGGCAGCATCGGTTTTTGTGACAGTAGTGGAAGACATCGAGGGAGGAGGTGTAGTAGGAGCAGGAGAAGGAGTAGGGGTGAAAGTGGGAGTTGTCCTGCGAGTAGTTGTTCTTTGGCGGGGTTGAGCTCTGGTACCCCTGAAGAAGTTGGTTTGGTGTCTCTCTCTAGTGGAACGACAAAGTTGAGCTTGATCAGCGAGATCAGAGCTCATCAACAGAGAGAAGTAGCTGGAGAAGTGTTGTAGAGTGAGGAAAATGAGCTTAGGCGGGGCTCATAACCTTTTAACAAGGTATCAGTGGAGTTGAGAGCGTTGAGAGAAAATACTGAGGTGGTGGTCACAGAGAGAGTTGGGGATCAAAAGCGATAGCTGTGCATTGATCAAAGTAAGTCTTATATACGGTATCTACGGCGCTAAGCGCGCGCTAAGTACGAAGACAGAATAGTGAAACACAACATTTTGCTAACTTCAAAATCATTATAAATTTTGAAGTAAGTAAAATCATGCTGACAGTCACGATTTTGCTACCTCACAAATCCTGGACAACATTAGATCACTAAACTTGGCACCTCACAACGCTTTACTGCATGATTTCTCAATGGTTGAAATCCAGAACCCACAAACTGAATGTTTACATCATTTTCAGTCTTAGATCTGGTTGTGCGATAGTTCACGCTTTTTTCAACCGTTTTTGATGCTGGAAAAACCGGTATTTGACGTAGTGATGTTTCTCTGTTGTTATGTTGCTTACTCTTGACTCGGGAGTGTAGTCTTCCGAGGTCTCGATGAACGTTTGCGGGTTGCCCTCCTACTCTTCCCCTAGTACCCGTCATCACCTCGCTTCCCCGCTTCCGTATGCTCCCTTCATCCCTCCGCACGCCTCTCTGCCCCTCATCCATCCTTCCTCTCGTCCTGTGGCAGAAGCATACCCTATATACCGTGTCACTCTCCAACTTGCTGTGTACCCTAGTGTAGGTATCGTCTTCGTTGGGTTCCCGGCAGTACAACGCAGTACTGCATGTACGTGTAGCAATTCTTAACTTAGGAAACAAACTATGTCTTGCTTCGCAATTGGTGCGCCGTGTTTCAGATCTTTTTGGGTTTGCATTGGTGTCATCATCTGGCCATGTGTGATATAGAAATCTGTCTATTGGAGTGGAAAGTGAGTGGAAAGACCAAACACTGTAGATTTGTATGATGCGTGCACACATGTTATCGCAAAATCTCTAGCACTGCTCGAGATGGCAGGTGTGGGACATATCAAGCAACACATGATGGTCAGAATGATACATCAGTGTTGTACACTAGAAAGAACTGTTGTCGAACTTTGCACGCGAAAAGTCGACAAGACGCAAGGGGCCGTTGGCCAAAGCTAGCCTTTCTCCGTGCCATTGACCTCTGAAACGCTTAGACATCTCTCTGTGTGTAGGTGGAATCCACATAATCCGTCGACCTTGTCGTCTGTCTAGAACCCACTTCCCGTCATCCGACCGATAGCATGGTGCCTCTGAGCTAGTGAGCGTTGTGTCAACTCCGATGAGGGACGATGATTCGCCTGCTTCCTCAACAAATTGCAGCGTCTCCGTCGTGTCGGTCACTGCCATGGCGTTCCTCCAGGTAGCAGAGTATCGCTTGCCGGATTTGCATTCAAGTACGAGAGTAATGTCGTTGTGGGTTTTGAATGTTCTCGGTGGCTGATCCGCACAACACGTTTATCATCGGAAGGTACGTTTCCTGCGCAGCCGGAACCATGCGAGGTCAGCGCCGTCACGTTGCTCTATTGTCCAGCAGTGAATTCGTGTATTTGTCGTGCGCCATGAGATTGCACAGTAGAAGAACCCCAGTGTGCCGTGGGTGTATGGTAAGATCCAGCTCCTATACTCATCGTTGTCCTCCAGAATGATCTTCTGCTGTGCCATTGTCTCATCTTGAGACCGGTCCCAGAGATGCCCATACCCATCTGAGTCACAAAAGATCACATAGTGGTTGTCAGATGAGAATACTGCGTCATTGACACGTCTTGAGTGCTCGCGTAGGACATTTTGAAGTGTCCCGTTCCGAGCATCCCATACCCGCACTGTTCCATCATCTGAGCCGGCGACCAACAGCTGCCCATCGTCGGAAAAGTGCACGCAGGTGAGATCCTTGGAATGATTGTCGTCCTTGTCCTGGTTGAGGGCCCTGACTCCCGCTTCCCAGATGTTGACAGTCATATCTCGTGCACCGGAGGCGATGAACCTGCCATCCGGAGAGAACGCGACAGTGCTGATGTAAGCATAATGCGCTTCAAACAGCGACACGGCGCAATCAGAGGTGTGTTCCGGATAGACGACATGCATGGCAGTTGAGCATAGTTCTGCAAAAGCAAGCATGCGGGGATTTGCAGTGGGCGAGAACTGCAGTGAAAAGACAATGTCGGTGGTTTGGATGTGGTAGACAGAATCGCCAGTCTCTACGTTGTGTACAACTAGGCGACCTGAAAAGCAGCCCGAAGCGACAAGCAATCCGTCGAACGAGGAAGCCACCGCGGTAACGTAATCCCCACTTTCAGGCTCGAGATGTTGGAAGACTTTTGCCTGGCGAGGAGGATCCACCTCCCACAACTCAGTACACCCAGACCCCTCGCCGCCAATAATGACAGTCTTGAGGCCAGGACGCCTCAGCCAGCACAACACCACCCTCTTCATCCCAACAGTGAATTGTTGTTGACAGCGATCATCGCCAGAGTCAATGTTCCATAGACGAACACGACCATTCTGTCGCTAGAGGCAAGAAGTTGTCCACAGCCAGAGTAAGGATAAAATGCAACACTCTCGATATCCACTCCGACTTCACCATGCAGCGTGATGGTACTAACACCGGTGCAAACATCCCACAACGTGATGGTGTCGCCGCATGCTGTGGCAAGGGTTCGGTTGTCGTGGGAGAACGAAAGAGATTTGACAAAGCCCTCATGTTTGAATTCAGCCAGTAGCTCTCCAGTTGCAGAACGGAACAGGGAAGTGGACTTATAGCTACCAGCAGCGATCATGGTTCCATCAGGGGAGTATTCCAATGCGTCAACACGACTCGGCATTTGTACAGTCCTAATAGGTCCGCCCTTCTGTGCCTTTGCGCCTCCAATGACAACTGCAGCTTCACATGCCAGGTCCGCTACATGAGATGATTTGAGCAGCAACTCGTTCGAAGCGAAAAGGAGGGCAGAATGGTAAATGTGGGCCACGGACGCGTCAACAATGTCGAACGCGTTCAAAATGAACCTTCGACCATCATCGGCCCAGTCGATCAGTGTCTTGTACTTGTCGTCGCACTGCGTTGAAGAGGCAATTAGCATGGGATATCCCCATAAATGTGTAAGTCATACCGAGGTAAACCACTCGTGCACATCAGTCAATGAATTAACGGCGGTTCGCAGATCCCGTAGGAGCCCCAGGACCTCGAACCACTGTAGCTGACGTGTGGTAAGGAACCAATGGAGAACGCAGGGCTTGCCAGGTTGTCCGTTCTCGTAATCAGCGTCGGAGAGTATGTGCACTTCACGATTACCGTCGGAGAGGAGATGAGCAGCCCAGTATCGCAGCTATATCTCAACGATTCGCCGATGCATTGATTGAGTGTAGTGAGAGCGACCTCGTTGTTCATAGCATACCGTGGCAGACCACATATGTTCTTCTTCAGCCCGCATTCCATGTTTCAAAACAGCGGTGGCAGCATTGAAGTGTGCTTGTCTCGATCAATATAGAATCGAGGGTTTTCACATCGTTTCGGGTCCGAGAGGAAATCAGGAAAGGATTTGTGATAGAAGCGAATGGGAGAGTGGAGTCTCCGGTACGTGAAGTACCGAGTGAAGTGACCTGAGGGACGCCTTAACGGTGGCAAGTTGAGCCAAGATATTTGCCATTGTCACAGTAGAAACGAGATCACATGCGACAACAGGGAACCCCAGTATTGATCGAAGCCTCTGCATGACTTTGTGGTCCTTCTTGGCGAACGCGCGCGCAAGGATGTCGAGGTAAAGGAGTCGAGGCCAGACGACCCTTCCTCTACAATCTGTCTGCCTTGCTCAAAAGCGTGTTCAGCTGCTCTTCCGGATTGCTGATTTCATCGAAGATCAGCTTGATTGCTGTCGCCGCGAAGATGAAAAGGCCGGATGCCTTTGCCGCGAGTGTGTCGATGTCCGTCTCTCTGGGCCAGTCATTGGGAAGGTCGAGGTTGCTACGTCTTGCGCAATAGCCGGATCATTGAGCTTCACCTGAGGAAAGCCTGATGTCCTTGCCACTGACGTCGCACCCACTTCGTGTAGTATCATGACATCGGTAACAGGCCTTAACCTTCGAGACGGAATCCCATGCGGATGTGCGGCTCTGGACGGCTCGTGATGAAAAATCTGATCTCGGATTCTCGCAATGTGCTGGGCTAGATAGGATAGGATAATGGAAGTGGTTGCATCGTCTTTGCATTCGTCCAGCGCGTCGATGACGATGACCGTCACCATGCGAGACTCATCCACAGGGCGAATGATGAGCTCCTCAAATTGGTCGTGTAAAGTCAGTGATGCGATGTCCTGGTTTCTCTCCATCGCACCCAGAACTGCTTTCCTAAACTTCGGCGAGGCGTAATTCCCAGATGTCGCGAGCTGGAATGAGATAATTGGAAATATTATCGTGCGATCGCTGGCGTGCACGGAGCCCCGGGAACAGAAGAAACTCGCGCCAAGGCACCCGCGATCAGCAAGTTGCTCTGCAAAGCTCTGCGCGATGGTCGACTTCCCGCTACCAGCGTGACCGTTAAGCCAATAGACTTGTCTTGCAGAGGAGCTGTCGGCCCACTCCATCAGCTCGCGTAAGATGTCCACCCGTGTATCTTCGAGACAGTGCGAGCGTGTATCAGACCCAGATGCGTTGAAGCCAGCGTCCTTCGCACGAGGTAGCTTATCAAGAGTGTCCCACTCGTCTAGCAGGGATCTGGATTGAGCTACTGGTCAAACGATCGCGACAGAGATTACATACCGCGTTTCTGACCAAATCACAATCCTAATTCAGCAAAAATACACGCCGTCAATTGGAGGATGAACGTACAGTCTTCTCTACCTCGAGTCTATGTATTTCTTTGTTGAGCCTATGTGAATCTTCAACTAGAGAGCGCTAGTGACTCTATGAGTAGCGTCCAGCAACACAGATTCGTAAAACAGCCATACATCATATACATCGAGGGCTTGCTCAATGTCGCGGATATATTCTTCAATGATCTCCTTGGTGTCGGATGCCGTGAACGCTCTGCGGATCATCTTCTCCTCAACAATCACCTTCAATTTATCATGTTTGTCATCCAATGCCCTGTGGGTAGATAGTCCGTCAGTAGCTGCTGCGGGCGTATGATAATATACAGCAAGTACATTGCCAAGACACCGCGACACTGAAGCATATATTCGTCGTTTGGTGACACGGTCCACGAGCTCTCAATCGCCTTGATCCGTTGCATGAGCCTTTCGCATCTGCCTTGTTACCTCCGATGTCCTGATGTGTCTTTAACGTCACAAAAACACGCTTGATGATGTTTTCCATGCTCACCTTGACACGTCCGATGACAAAATTAATCCCGGCCGCTGCGCTCTTGAGAGGAGGGAATACGTCGGACACGACTTCTATGAGAGCGAGGAGAGTCTTTGCGAACCCTTTGGCTAGATCTGCTGGACTGCTCTCCATAGCCAGCGGCGCATTAGCCTCACTATCATCGGCGACCTGTGTCCTCCCTACTCACAGTTCCAAATATCACCCTTCCTCCCCCACTTGTGCCATCCGTTGGGTCGTCTCGTTCGATAACCCCACTTTGTGTTGACCCACTTGCGACGCCTTCGGCTCTGTCTGCCCTGTCCTGTGCGTGTGCGACGACCTCACTAGCCCCGGATGGACCAGCGCCAGCCCCACTGGGAGCTGTGGCAAGTGTTTGTTATTTTCTTCGCCTTTTTGACTATTTGCTTGACATAAGAACGAGTCTCTTCATCTTGGATATCAATCCGAAGTCTGGGCTGTCGGCGAGAGGGTAGTGTACGCGAGGGAAGAGTGTGGCCTGTAGTACGGAGCAGTAGAGAGTCAACACAGAGCAAAGGCGGTAAGGGAAGAGGAAGATGCCCACCAGATACTGGCACGCGCATGAGGTGTGGAAACCTAGTATTGCGGAACATTGCGCCTCGTATCGCAGGCATGCCTGTGCAATGACGGCTTCGAATTCTGACTGGCCAGGTCAAGTGAGCTGTTACATAGCACTGGCACACACAGCACGCGCAGGTATCGTAGTACGTACCACTGGCACATATGCAACAGGCTTGAGAAGTTACAGGTCTGCTTGTGTTCCGTTTTAACGTTCCCACATATGAGCATTACAGAAAATGCAGTACAGGGGAGATAATGGCGATGTCCCACAGGGAACTTGCCCTCGAGGCCTGCACAGCAGCGTCACGGTAATGAGACGTCGTGAGAGTTATCACGGATGAGCTGAGTAGGACACCGTTGACAAGATAATCGTAAACGCCTGTAGTCATTCTCGCGTATCTTTACTGGGCTATTCACTCTATTTGCACACGAGACATTGTTGGATTCGATGCAGTTTACAGCAAGGGAGAGTGTAACAGTTAAGGTTACACTCACCAGATAGTTGTTAAACTTGAAGGGGAGATAGTGAGATAGAGAGTAGAGTGTTGGTGAGAGTGAGTACTGGGGAGTACGAAGTAGTCCTTGATCAACAGAGTGGATAAGACTGAGGGGATATGCCCTCAGGAGTGCCTCTATATATACATGAAGGGGAGGACCCCAGGTACTACCTTAAGACCCCTAATACCTACATGAGTAAGCGAAGTAATCTACCTTACTAAGCATGCCCTATGCCCTAGTGGTGCCACTTCAATAATCAACCAATAGCAATTGTCCCCATGACCTGACCCCATGACCCAGCTCCAAGGCTAGACTTGTTCTAGCTTGTTCTAAGACAAGGCTAGACTTTTCCAGAAGGTTCTAGGAACTATGACATCATCTAATGGAATGTTCTATACTATGACATCATAGTTCCAGCATGTTCCACAATGTTCCAGAGAGTTCTATCATGTGATACACAGATAAGGAAAGGAGCGCATCAGCGCATCAGAGACAGAAGGCGCATCAGCGCATCAATTGATAGGCACTGAGAATAAGCGCCGGAATAGGCGCCTGATAAGCGCCAGATAAGCGCTGGATAAGCGCCTAAATAGACGCCGAATAAGCGCTGGATAAGCGCTTGACAAGCGCTTAAATATTCCCAATAATACCGTTGCCTGGTAAGGCAAGTCTTGTAGAAACATTGAAAATCTGTGACATTACCCCCCTTCTTGCTTTGAACTCCGTGCAAAGAGTTTTGAACGAACACCTTGGTCATTGAGTCCACTTTTTCACCATTGTCAAGAGGGTGCCTAAGCAGTTCCGAGTGACTCTAGCAGCTTCTACCGACGCCCCTGACGGGGTTCACACCTCATTGGCTGATGGTAGTCTAGTCCGTACCCTCCTCGGTTGCGTCATTGGATCGTGGATGATCCTTGGTGTGTTGTTCGTGACTTATACACAGTAAATCGTAGCTGAGCGAATAGCTCGGGGATGATTGTCGTAGAATTTCTTGATCGCTTCTTGAGCGTGCGTGATGTTTTCTACAGGTTCCCACGTGTCGTCGTTTGGTCCGTAGCCTTTCCAGCGTATGTAATACTGAAGCTTTTTGGCACGACCTGTACGTCTTGACTTGAGAATCTTCTCGACTTCGTATTCTTCTTCTCCGTCGATGATATCTGGCGGAGGCATCTCCAGCTTTTGGCCTTCGAATTCAGGTTCGTTATACGGTACCAACTTGCTTGCATGGAATACAGGGTGTATCCTTGGTGAACGTTCGGGCCATTCCAGTCTGAATGTGACCGGCGAGAGCTTTTCAGCAATCTTGAATGGACCATAGTACTTGGCTGACAGCTTATGTCCAGATTTTTGGTAGTCTCTCAGATCTAGCATGACCTGATCGCCTTTGTTGAAGGGAACCTTCTGAACGTGCTTGTCATAGTACCATTTCATGCGTTCAGCCGCAAGTTGTAACGCCGCCTTAGCATGCTCTTGAGCTTGCAAGCGGTTCCACATGATGTCATTCATGTCAGACCTTTTCAGGTCCTTAGTGAGCGTTGGACCAGCTCTAGGGTGTCTGCCGTATTCGAGGTAAAAAGGCGAGTGCTTAGTTCCCTCGTGCGCTGCATTGTTGTATGCAAACTCAGCCGAGCTGAGCAATCTAGCCCAGTCGTCATGTAGTTGATCGACGTAACAACGCAGATACTGTTCGAGCGTTTGATTAACTCGTTCAGTTTGACCATCAGTTTGCGGATGATATGCAGTAGTCATCGTAGATTCTATCCCTAGCATTTTACACCATTCCTGGAATAAATCTGCTGCGAATTGTGGACCTCGGTCGGAAATGATTTGCAAAGGTAACCCGTGAAGGGTCCAGACTCTCTCATAGAGTAGAGCTGCAAGGTCTTTTGCCGAGAACTCGTTTACAATAGGGAAGAAGTGCGCCCTTTTGGTGAGGCGGTCTACGACTACGCAGATAGCATTGAAGCCATCAGACTCCGGTAACTGAGTAATCAAGTCGACAGTCATGATATCCCATGGTTCGGCCGGAACCGAATTAGGGATGAGTGGTCCATAAGGCTGTTGCGGACGAGTCTTCATCCGCTGACATGTGTCACAGCCTGTCACGTATTTCTTGACATCAGTGGTTAAACCTGGCCACCAGTAGTTTCTCGAGATCAGTTCGTACGTTTTCCATCTGCCAGGATGTCCGGCAGAAGGTAGATCGTGATGCATCTGGATGATTTGGCGTCTCAGATCTAATTTCTGATCTTTGGGGATGTAGACTTTTCCACGGTATAGGAGTAATCCGTTCTCAAAATTCCATTCCTCTAGTGATTTCTTGAACTCCCTAGGACCAGAGTTAAGTAACTGCTGATAGTCCTTGGTAACTTCGTCGTTCATGAGTGCTTCCTTGACCCGTCTTAGGATTTCATCATCGTTGATAGGCGAGTCATGAGAGTTTTCGATAGCAGAGATGGCAAAAAACTCGGGTTTAAGGAGAATTTTGTTCTCGTTATCGGAATTTACCCCCTCTTCATGATCTGGCCTCCTGGACAGAGGATCTGCGGTAAGCATGGTCTTTCCGGGTTTGTGCCGGAGCACGAAATTAAATCGCGTGAGGTATAACGCCCATCGCGCTTGTCTCCGAGTCAGCTTCTGGGCATTCCTGAAATATGTCAGGTTTTGGTGATCCGACCATATTTCTACGGTAATCGGATGTCCCTCCAGATGTTGACGATACTCTTCTAGGGCGCGGATAATAGCCAACAACTCTTTATCGTATATCTCATAGTTACGTTCATGGACGTTGAGTGATTTAGAGTAGAAGGCTACTGGATGCCACAGCTTGTCGCTGGGTCCAGTTGTGATAATACCGCTCCTGTAGCAAAGTCGCTAGCGTCTGTTTCCAGACGGAAAGGGTTTTCGTCATCTGGTATCCTCAGAATAGGTGCTGACGTAAAAGCCTGTTTCAGACTTTGGAAGGCCTGTTCCTGAGCATCTTTCCAGATCCAGGGTTGGTCCTTCTTTGTAAGAATAGTGAGCGGTTTCGCATGTTTAGCAAAGTCCTTAATGAAACGCCGATAGAAGTTGGCGAAGCCTAAGAAGGCTTGGACTTGCTTAACCTTTTCAGGTCGCGGCCACTCAGTAACTCCGGTGAGTTTGGCTGGATCCATCTCGATATGTCCGTGAGAAATGATCATGCCTAGGTACTCAATGCGATCTTTTTCAAAAAAGCATTTTTCGGGTTTGGCAAATAGATCATTCTCGCGTAGACGCTTGAGCACTTCCTGTGTGATACGACGGTTTTCCTTCTTATCTTCAGTGAAGATGAGGATGTCGTCAGATACACCATGACATGTCCTTCTAAGATCAAATCACTCAGAATTTCATTCATCATGGCTTGGAACGTCGCAGGTGCGTTGCTGAAACCGAAATACATCACCTTGGCTTCGAAAAGACCACGGTGTGTGATGAACGCCGTCTTCCATTCGTCACCCTTTCGGATGCGAACATTATTGTATCCCCATCTAAGATCAATCTTTGAGAAGACCTTAGCCTTGCTTAACAAATTGATTAAATCGTTGATGCGAGGTATGGGGTACCGGTTTTTCACCGTGATGTCGTTCAGTTTTCGGTAGTCTTGCACAAGTCGCAACGAGCCATCTTTCTTCTTGACGAAGAACACAGGTGCTGCAATCGGACTTTTCGATTTGCGGATGTAACCTTTTCGGAGTTCCTCTTCGATCCATTGATCTAGAGAATTCTTTTCCATTGGAGACAGCGGGTATAGTTTAGCCGCTTTGGGAAGGGAGGCACCTTCCTCAAATTCGATCGCGTGATCGTACGGTTTGCGTAACGGCATGCGTTCTGATTTTTTCTTTGAAAAGACGTCACCAAATTCCCAAAGATATTTCGGTACTAATGGCTTCCAATTGACGGACTCTTGTTCGTCAAAGCCGTCTTCAAAGCCCTCGTCTTCCTTTCCAGAAAGTTCAGCGATTATTTCCGCTATTTCTTGGTCTTCTGGATCGTCTAAGTCAATCCAGTGGATGTGAGGGTTGTCCGGGTCGACTCTTCCTATTCCGTCCAGGTTGTCTGACACCGAACGTCCCTTAGGTAACTCAAGCTCATCGATCTCTTCTTGAGTTACAGTGATGTTTTTACGAGCTCTTGGGGCACAGAGTTCAGGACATCTGGTAAATCTCCACTCGCCATTTGCCCAATCTATCTCTGGATTGTGGCGGCGTAAGAAGGTCATCCCGATAATCATTTGTTTACTACCGAGATCAGTGACGAGCATGTGTTGTCTTGCTCGGTGCGAACCTATTTCTAGGTATGCACGTACTGAGTGAGTGATTTGACCATCTTTATTGGGAGTACCGTCGACTTGATGACGTTAAACGGTGATGCCAGTTGATTTGTTACCAGATTGTTACTTTCAACCACTGACTTACTGATGAACGTGGTTGTGGCTCCTGAATCTACCAGAGCTTCGACCTGCACTTTCTTTCCATATACCCAAATTGTAACCGGTAGAAAAAATGAATTCTTTGAACGCGCTACATTTTTGACAGTATCTACGGTACAAAGATCGAGGGTATCAGGGCCTAAGCGTTCATGTTCGCAGGGAGTCACATGACGCTCCGGAAAAAATCCTTGCCCTTGGTCGGCTTTTTCCCTTTACCCTTGTCAGGGGACGGGTGAGGAGTCGAAGGTTCATCATCTTCCGTTGGAACCTCCTCAATGTGAGCCGCCAATTCTAGGCGCGCGGTATTAACATTTTTCGTCTTAGACGACGAGGCTTTAGGGGCTTCTGCCTCGCTGTCTGTCCTGAGTCCTCGGCATCTGCTGCCCGAATCTTCTTCGGCGCCGAAGACTTTCCATCCTTCTTCCCATCCTTCTTCTTGTCATCGGGCTTCTTCTTGAGGCCGTTGAGGTTGCACTCATCCGTGTTATGTCCTTTCGACTTGTGGATGTGGCAGAACTTCTCCGACTTTTCAGTCGAATTTACCTCCTTGCCTTTGCCCTTGTTCCGCTTCTCATTCTTCTTCTTCTTTTTGTCCGCTGCGTCCACCTCCATAGGAGTGGACGTATCCTTTTCCTTCGCAAAGATCTGGCCCTGCGCTTTCTCCGGATAGACCTTCTTGTGGATGTCGAGCAAGAGGTCGAGGAACTGCGGCCAAGTTGTCGGAATTTGATTTTCATCTTTCCCGATCATGACAAGCCGCATGTCCTTCTCGATGACGTGCTTGAGCTTGTGAATTAGCAAGTCGTCCTCATATCCAGAAAGCCTGCCAAGCGTACGGAAGCGTTCCGCATACTTGACGAAGTTCTTGTGTGCCAAATCTGTATTGTTGAACAAGGCGTTAAGCTCCTTTCGAGCGCCCTCCTTGTCGTCCCGTTGACCGTATTGTACCTTGAGCTCGTTTCGAACTCTTCCCACGTTCCGATTGTCTGACCCTTCGTCAGCTTCTTGATCCACGGCTCCATGTATTGAGCCGCCGCGCCTGAGAGCCGGTTCATCGCGACGGCAATACGTTGCCTGTCAGTAGCAACGTTCTCGTGGACAAGCCACAGAGAGATCTTGTTCAACCACTCGTTGAACTTGACCTTGCCGTCAGTGCCGTTGAATCCGGGGGTTCGCCAATCTTGGGCTGGCGCGAGGATCCTCCTTGTCCTTGAGACAAGGGAAGCTGATTAATCTGGTTGACCACATTTGTGATCGTCGTTTTGACCATATCCAGGTCAGTGTCCATCCGCTGGACTTGGGTGTCAGCAGCGGACTGCGAATATAGGTCTTGAGCGACCTTATCGACGTATTCCTGGAGGTTATCCTCCAGGAGGGACAGCTGGTTGTTCCAGATAAGAACCATTTGATTCATCATATTGTGGACGATGGCAGCAGTTGCTCCACCTTCAACCGTACGAGTAAAAGCCCTTTGGGCCGTGTTTAGGTTGTGGAAGATATGCTGCTCAAAGTTCTCAACTGAAGGGTTGTAGACAATCGGCGTAATTTTGCCGAAAGGAACAGAGTGGGTGAGGTTGAGCAGCAGCGGGGGCAGCGTTGGATCCGGCGTTGGATTGAGAGGCCATTGCTTCTAATTTCTTAGTTAGCAAAGGATAAGCGAAATACTATTTCTAGTATAAGAAGAAGAGAAACACCACTTTTCACACATTGAACTCTTGTCAGAGTTGTTTTCACACATTAAATCCTTTTCAGGAAGTTGTCACCGAGTAAAATGAGGCTTGTCAGCCCATACATTTTATTCCATTTCCGCATATACAAAGGCGTTCATGTCGAACAGCCCTTCTAGCAATCTAGTATGTAACCCCATCTCCGATGTATGTCTACAAAACTAATCCTGCCTAAACTCTTCAAGTCCTTTTTCAACATCCTCCATTCCCTATTCGTCATCTTGTCCGTGTGATTCTCCTTGAACCACTGTTCAACCATGAATACACGGCCGATCAGCAGCTGAGCTTTCTCCCTGCGAGTGTTGAGCTGGTGGTTAGATGATTGCCCACCACTCGAGAAAGAGGCGTCCAGCTTCTTGAGCACAGGTTCAAGCCTTTGACAGGCTGCTGTGATCATTGGTTCGAACTCCTCTTGACGAAGTATTAACTTCGTTTTACGGAAGTGGAGAGAAGCGGGAAGAGGAGGGGAGTGGGAATGTAAGCGCGTTGGTTGCGCTCCTCATACGCTGGAGAAGAGAAAGCTTTTCAGCTTCCTGCTTCTCTGCTTCTCGATCGGTCGAGAAGGCTAGTTGAGACATGAGATGGGAGACCTTTCTCATACGATCCTGGTCTCCTCATGCTCAATGGTGGTACGAGCCTGCTCCTCGAGGTCGATCCTCTTGATGAGGGCTTGTTGTCGGGATACTTGAGCCGGCGAGGCTTGCCAGCGTCCTTGAACTTGTCGAGGTCTCCTTGGAGACTGAGAGGCGTTCTTGAAGTCCGGTGACTTCATTGCGGACAGGGAATGGAGTAGGGGGCCTTGCGGCCAGACCTAGCAGCGATGAAGCGGGAAAGGGCATGGTGACTGTGTGTGACAAAGTGTGATGAGCTTGACAGCTCAGTGGTGTGCGGAACAAATCTCCATAAAGGAGAGGTCCTGTGTGTGCGTGGGGTAGTGCCGGCGTCGGCCTGGACTCTCTCTCCAGGTCCGGTGGTGTAAGGATCTCCGTCATGGTTCCACCCATGCGGCAAATGGTTGGCGGATCAGTATTACACTGACCCTAAGTCCGGCCAGAACAAGTTACCCGTCTACGTGCCTAGGCACTCATGGGTTTCTAGTCCTGTTGTCTAGCTCTTATAACGAGCTGTCTGACACCAGACTCCACTATCGCCTGTGGGGAGGCACACTTTCATCATGTTGGCATAATGCCAACCCCTGCTCTGATCAGCTCTAGGAGCGTCGGGCGAGAGGGTGATTCAAGTTGTGCGCATCAAGGCAAGCCTAGACACGACTACCACTTAAAGCCTATGGTCCGGCTACCTCTATTTCTAGAGGATTTGTAGAGGGGCCCACGCACAGGCACAAGACCTAGAAGAAAGGGGAAAGAAACCTCCAGCACGTCCAAAGACGTGAGGGAGTAGGGGCAGTCTTATCCAAATGTAACAGTTAAGGTTACACTCACCAGATAAGTTGTTAAACTTGAGGGGAGATAGTGAGATAGAGAGTAGAGTGTGGTGAGCGAAGTACTGGGGGTACTGAGTAGTCCTGATCAACAGAGTGGATAAGACTGAGGGGATATGCCCTCAGGAGTGCCTCTATATATACATGAAGGGGAGGACCCCAGGTACTACCTTAAGACCCCTAATACCTACATGAGTAAGCGAAGTAATCTACCTTACTAAGCATGCCCTATGCCCTAGTGGTGCCACTTCAATAATCAACCAATAGCAATTGTCCCCATGACCTGACCCCATGACCCAGCTCCAAGGCTAGACTTGTTCTAGCTTGTTCTAAGACAAGGCTAGACTTTTCCAGAAGGTTCTAGAACTATGACATCATCTAATGGAATGTTCTATACTATGACATCATAGTTCCAGCATGTTCCACAATGTTCCAGAGAGTTCTATCATGTGATACACAGATAAGGAAAGGAGCGCATCAGCGCATCAGAGACAGAAGGCGCATCAGCGCATCAATTGATAGGCACTGAGAATAAGCGCCGGAATAGGCGCCTGATAAGCGCCAGATAAGCGCTGGATAAGCGCCTAAATAGACGCCGGATAAGCGCTGGATAAGCGCTTGACAAGCGCTTAAATATTCCCAATAATACCGTTGCCTGGTAAGGCAAGTCTTGTAGAAACATTGAAAATCTGTGACAGAGAGTATGTAGCACAACAATTGATAGCTAAGAACGACTTCGACAAGCACGATGAGTACGAACAAGGACAACAGTTCGCATCCGTACGCAGTGGTAAGGGCATAAGCTAACAAGCAGAGCCCAACAATGAGCGCGAGCCTCGCAAACGCAGCCGTCAAAGGTCCCATGCGCACACCAAGATCCCGCGCGGTCAGCACGGACACAAGAGTGAACGTTACTGCCTCGTCGAGGTGGACAAGTGCAACCTCCTATAAAGCCATCGTACGCGCTATTCCTTCATGACGACCTGTCAGACTCGCGTGTATGATCACAACCTCTGTTATCCTGCGTAATTTATGTCTATCCGGTCGCTGTGACCATTGTGCTCCTTGTCGGGATCACGCTTGGGTTCGAGAGGCGTCCGTAGACTCAGCCTGTAGTTCTCGTCGACGCCCATCTTGCTTGAGGATCCGTAGAGATCGGCTGCGGCTGGCCAGGAGTGCCTCGAAACCTCGTGGCTTTTGCTTTGAGAGCGGTTGCCTTCGAAGTGCTGAGGAACAGAGCTCGAGGGTGAAGATGCGGACAGACCCGGCTTTCTGAGTACGCCCCCACACACTCAGAATCTCCAGTATTACAGACTCACCGTCAAAATCCTGCCCATCCTTATTTCTCGAATTGTCACTAGATAGTTGTGAATAGCTTCTGCACAAGGACGATGAACAACTTACGCCAAAGATTCGATGATCTGGCGCGCTTGTGATGCACATACACGCCGTGAGTTTTGTGTGTTCCTGCGAACGGTTTCAACACAACTCTCTCTAGTTGTTAAAGACTCTATGCAGAGAGCGGCGAAGATGAAAAGGCCGGATGCCTTTGCCGCGAGTGTATCTATGTCCGCCTCTCTAGGCCAGTCATTGGGAAGGTGGAGGTCGCTACGTCTTGGGCGAGCAGCCGGGTCGTTGAGCTTCACCTGCAGGAATAGCCTGATGGAGGCTACCATCTCGAAGCCAACTGTGTCGAGACCTTGAGATTTCCGTCCAGCATACTGGGTTGCTGGTCAAAGCTCATCGACGTCGGAATCACGTCTGCGCTTTGCAAGGCAAAGATAGTTCTTTACCCTGAACGTGCAAGTCCAAGGGTGAAGCACATACGTCAGAGAACAGCAGGGATGAGACTTACAGCCAGCATCCCAATGAACAGTCGGAGAGAACACCAAGGCGCTGGACGTGCCAGAGCGTGTACGATGTGGCAGCTGGAAAGGCGTCCTAGTGAGGTTCGAGAGATATGCTCAACGCAGCGAGGAGAGGGGACAGGTGAGTAACATACTAGGATAATATGGAGGCTCTCACGGACTTAAATCAAACACTCGATGAGGCTCTAAGCAGCGTATGCACATTCTCAATCCAACCTGCGTGTTTCTTCTGACTTGAGTACCTCGTAGTGGTCTTCATTTCTCTATTGAAAGACCTTTGCTCGTAGTGTGAGTGCCGTAGTGTCTGAGGAGGCGACGATGAAGGAGGTATTATGAGAATGAGGTAGCAAGAGCGACAACGGCGGCGGTGAGATAGAGGCAGTGACGGTCGGTGCTGGCTGCGTGGGTATGTGCACAACGTAGTCGATGGTTCTTGTGAGGCGTAAGTGGTTGAGAACATTGAGACTCGGAACAAGGACATGGGAGCAAACGATCGATATCTGAACGCTGACGTAATCAACTCGGATCTCTAGATCTTTGCAGTTCTGCGCGATCGAGCTATATGCCCGGAACTGGTAACTTCGATGTTCACTGATGTTGATTGACGTCCATCAGTATACCTCACTAATAGTCAACGTTCCCACGCTCAGCATTTTTCGCACTCCGACAAACTGCAGTAAACATCAGTGAAGGGCGTCGGAGTTTGTGCGATCTCACCACGCCCTACCGTACTTCGATAGACGTCAGGGCAGCATACCTCGTTGGACTTTGTTGGTGTGTGCCTGCATCTAGTAATGTCTGCCGTGCTACAATACACTGCGGCTGACTTCAGTGCACTGCACTGTACTTTTTCTAGGTATGCAACAGACTTCATTGGCTTCCCGTGGAGGATGGTGGATGGCCGTTGGTAGACTGCACTCAAGGTGACTCGACTTCAGTGATGTACAACGGTGTACAAGTGCTAACCCTCCATAGACTGTGTTGTACTCCAGCAGAGTACCCTGGACGGAGTGCACTACAATCCAACACACATCACCACAATTAAGTTATGTTCGTCTCGTGATACTCGGTGCTCTCTAATGTGTTTCATTGACAGCCAACAGCCTTCACCAGATTTTATGCAACCTACAACAATGCACCGTGGTGGAGTTAGCTGAAGGTGTTGAGTAATAAGCGGCGGATACATCGAGGATGTACGACGTTAGACAAGGTACGTTTCACGGCTTCCGTGGATAGTTCTCCTATCAACTTACTTTTCAAATAGTGTACCGCAAGCACATGAAGCACCAGAAGGCATTGCGTGTGTTTTGGTGGTTTGGTGTCTTTATGCAAAAACCTCTGTATTTAGTTCTGATTTGCCACACAAAATCTGCCTCCGTCTGCCCCTCGCTGTTGCAATACACGGTCTAGGCACACAGCCTGTGGATATGCGCTGAACTTCATTGGCCAGGCCATATTGAACATTGTCGAAGTTTTATGGCCTTATCGCACCCCTCTGTGGTGGTGTTTGGCATACTCGGCGGGTCGGAACTTGACAGAGCTCACTGCACACTTACATATACAGCCATCAGTCACCCGCCTCGCCTGCCCTCAGAGATCATGGATCCCTCTAACATTCCCCCAGCTCTTCATACAGCCATCAGTCACCCGCCTCGCCTGCCCTCAGAGATTATGGATCCCTCTAACATTCCCCCAGCTCTTCATGGACCCATTGACACTAGTCGCACCGGTGCAGAACTTGTAGCAATTGCATCCGCCCTTGGGGTCCCTGGTGTTCAAGTTGGCAAGAAACCGCCTGCAAAAAAAATCCTTGTCGAGAGGATCAGGCAGCGTATGGACGCTAATCCTCAGCTTTCAACCCAGCCCGAGCTACAGGGTCTCTACGTATATCGCCGGGAGTCCCAAACAAACGGGAATTCCAAGGAGGCAATACGGAAGACTAGTGCTGACAAGACAGTAGAGGATACAGCCGAAAAGGGGAAGGCAGAAGGAGGCACGCGGTATATTGATTTTCTTCGGAATTGTCACTTGACATCCACTAATACTCTTCAAACGGCGCAGTGCTTACAAGACGCTGGTGACTGCGCTTCACACCACAGACCCTCCTGCTCGGCATCTCACTTACCATTCCTCTGCAACATTTACGAGGGACCAGAAAGCAGCCGGCTCTGGCATGCCAGGTAAGGTGTATATTGTCCACGTCAATCTCACTCGTCTTACTGTTGTGACTTCATCATGTAGCGATTGACCACGTGAGTGGTGAAAGTGGAACGAGTGCATCGCTGTTGCTGGCGGTACCTGCCAAAGTCGGGCATAGTAGTAAAGACCAAATGGTCGAGAGCAATGAAATCAAAGCACGAGAGCTTGGTTATTCCCAGGCTGTACCTCCGGCACAGCAGGGTCAGGGCGGTTTTGGCTACGCTATTCCTCCTCGCACTCCAAGCCCTCCACTACAGCACCAACAAACACAGCTGAAACTACCTCGCACTCCTCGTACTCCAAGCAATAAATTGACAGGTTCTCAATATAGTGAGCATATCATGCTCAGCATAGACGTAACCACTGTGCTAATTGTATATAGTTTCTGTGACCTTTGTTGACTTCAACACCCGCACGGCATCCCGCAGCGTTATTGTGCAAAGTGGACCCACTCTCCCGATATATACAAAAAGCGAGGCAGGCGAAGTCGGGCTTTTTGTAAAGCTTAGTGATCTCATACCGGCCGCACTCGATATGGACACACCTTTGAAAAGTAAGTTACACATGACATCCTGTGTTTGCCAGATCACTTGACAAATCTGTAGTGTCCGACTCGCGGCTGTCGCGGCTTCCTTTTCAAGCTGACGCACCACCAATCATGATCGGGAGTGTCAAGGCTATCGAGGACGGGAACGCCAAGCCTCTCACACTCTCAAAAGTTGATGAGTACAAGCTCGCAGTAGATGGGGCTGGAGGTTACTCATGCGACGTTCTCCTTCATTGGAGTAATGCAGAGTTGGTATGTCTTACATCTAGAATCTCTATCACGCACCATATTCACTCGACGAGTCAGGACCGTGTGCCTGCCACTCAACCGCAGCAAATGCTTGCAAATGCTCATCGTGCCCCATCTCGAATTAACAAGACCTTTCCTGAAGGGACCCTGAGCATTAACGGAGCTCTCATCAAGTATCTTCGCGAGCTTATTGACAAGGACAACACAGGATGGAAGAAGTCTGAGAGAGGACCGCGCTTGACTCTTACCACCAACCTCCAACAAAGTTCCCACGCTCGCAAACCGAGCTTTTTCAATACAAAAGACACTCGCATAGACCACAGTGAGCAACTAAGTGAAAGAAATCATACCTAAGCATCAGTAGCGATACACATCGCCGACGAGCATGGCTCCGGGGGTCCCCGACCCCATCAGCAGAGTCCCGAGCGGCACACAGACGAAGAAGAGGCAGACCCGCGCAGAGCAACCAGAACAGGAACAGATGAGCTCAGAGGAGGCTTGGAAGTTCCTGCGTGACCGGACGTTGGTCCCAGACGACGTCCCCTCAATGGCTGGACTAATCAGCGGGTTGAAGCACGTAGCCGACTCCCTGAAGTCCGCAACGGAGCAGAAGGCGATCTTGGCCCTCGCAACGTACGCCGAACTCATCAGCGCAGTCGACCAGGCCAAGTTCGTGGCAGCCACCTTGCAAGACCAACTCGAAGAGATCAACGAAAGACTCGAGCGCAACGCCAAAATCCTCGACGACGCCGGAAAACGTGTCGAGAACGCCGCGAGGGAAATGACAGGCAAACACGAGGAGATCTTGACTAGCGCCCGGGACTCGGCGAAGCGGATGGCTGAGACTTCCAAATCCCTGTCTGAGAGCGCAACCACGAAACTGACGACATCCGCCTTACCAGGTACATACGCATTCGCAGCGGCACAGACCCCTCTCCCGAGAAACCACGCCTCCACGATCGCGCAAGAAGAAACAAGGTCTAGACAGGTAATTATTGACGGCGTGACGCTAACGCAACCAGAACCCGGCACCCACATCACCGAGGAGGTGTTCCTGCAGAAAGCCGTCATGGCGCTCCAACTCATCAAGGCACCGGGCGAGATAAAATTCAAGGGAGTACGCTGTCTTACTAACGGAGGTTTACTGTACGAGATGACCACCACCGCCGCGGCCAAATGGCTGAACGCGCCAGAACACAAGGACTTTCTCAAGAACTACGGCGGAGGACCCAACACGACCATCAAAGGGCGTACCTTCCAGCTGTTACTCAACTTCACGCCCACCCAACACGAGACGGACTCCCCAGCTGCCCTCCGCCTGATCGAAGACCGAAACGCCCTCCCAGCAAACAGCATCGCGTCGGACCGATGGATGAAACCGGTCGAAAACAGAGAACCAGGGCAGCGTTTCGCACTCCTCTTACTGCAGATCGCTGATGTAGACGCCGCCAACCAGATCCTCCGAGAAGGCATAGTCATCTGCGGCAAGACCCTCCACGCCCGCAAGAACCTCCCCGAGCCGCGCCGATGCCTGAAATGTCAAAAGGTAGGGGTGGCCCACATTGCTGCTAACTGTCAAGCCACGCACGATACGTGTGGCACCTGCGGCGCGAACTCACACGCCACCAAGGCCTGCACAGTCACGGACGCGGCGAAATACCAGTGCTGCAACTGCCGCACGCCCGGGCACGCCGCCTGGAGCAGGACCTGCCCGTACTACCTGAGGAAGAAGAGGGAGCTCCTAGACCGGAGAAGTGAGTCACTATACACATACTTCCCCACTAACGCAGATCCACGCACTTGGGAGACGGTAGAGCCCAGACACACGCACAACGAGCGCGACGAATTCAGACCTCCACCGCCACCGCCACCCCGCTTCCCATACGCGCGAGAGAACCGAAACGACCATTTCGAGGTGGACGAGTACATCAACGATGTCAGCAGACGGCAGAACGCACGCTGGCAGGGCCCAGCAACAGCTCCATCATTCACGCAGACCACACTCCCCGACTTCGAAATACGACGACCATCACAAGCCCAACGGGCAGCGCGAGCCCGAGATGCGGAACAGCAAGGCAGCCACCAGTACCGACCCGGGCCACCACAGGCGGGACCAGCCCGACAAGACAGACCCATCACGCAGCACCCTTCCCAATGAACAGTACACCCGACAACAATAACCTGAACGAAACGCTAAGTATATGGCAACTTAATACAGGAAAATCTAACATTTCCCAACAGGCATTTTTACACACGATCTCCGTACACATCTGCGACATCATGATGATCCAAGAACCCTACATGCAACCCATCAATACCTTGACCACGGCCTCACACGCCTGGCGCGTAGTCTATCCCACGAAACACCACGACTGGAAAGATAAGGGGAAGACCACCCGAGCGGTGACCTTGGTAAGCACGAGACTCAGCACGGACATGTGGGAACAGATAGACTTCCCCTCGCCCGACGTGGTTGCACTGCGCATCCGAACACCTGCCGGAACCATCATCGCCGTAAACGTCTACAACGACCAAACCCACCAGATCACCATCAGACAAACATCGCGCTGGCTGAGCCAAATCGAACGACAGGCACGCAGCGAGCCAGACACGCAGACACCCACCCACCTACTCTGGGCCGGAGATTTCAACCGACACCACCCCCAATGGGAGCTCATCACAAATTCGCACCTCTTGACGCAGCAATACCTTGACGCAGCGGGCCCTCTCATCAACACGCTCACGGACTACCACCTTCAACAACTCTTACCAGGGGGAGAACCCACGCTCATCGCACGGGGCACCGGCAACCACACCAGGCCAGACAACGTCTTTGCGACGCCCGAACTAGCTGAGCTTCTCCTATCATCGCAGACCCTACCTCACCTTAAGCCCCCACTGACTGACCACTACCCCATTTGCACCAGATTCAAAATTGCCGCAGTACGCACTGAAGAGAAACCCCGATGGAACTGGCGCGAAGCCGACTGGGAAAGGTTCTGTACATGCCTACAAGAAGGGATTGAGGCGAGCGTTATAGGAGACAGACGAATACGCACCGCAGAGGAGTTCCACAACACCCTAGCAGCAATCACGCACAGCCTGGAGGCAGCCCGAGAAGCACACGTACCAAGGACTAAGCCCAGCCCACTCTCCAAACGTTGGTGGACTAAAGAGCTCTCAGAGCAGAGGCGTGCGGTGAGCAGACTAGCATCTCGAGCATACCACTTCTACGCAACCCCACAGCACCCGATTCACCGCGACTACCGCCGGGAAAGGAACCGATACCAGCAAAACATCAGGACGGCGAAAGCTAGCCACTGGGATGCGTACCTCGCCGGGATAGACGCGGAATCAGTCTGGAAGTTCAGCTCCTACACGAAGGGGGGCCCGACAGACGGCGGTCGAACGAGAGTCCCGCAACTCCAATACACGGACGAGTTACACCGTGCACAGGTAGCCACAACTAACAGCGAGAAAGGGAAAGTCCTCCACAGCGCCTTCTTCCCCCCACCCGGTCCACACCCCAACGCCGACGGTCAGCACGTATACCCAGCCGAGGCCTTCAAATTTGGGGCAATCACAAAGGATCTGGTGAGTGAAGTCATCAAAACTCTGAAACGGTACAAAGCCGCGGGCATAGACGACCTCCCAAACGAGGTATACATGACTTGCAGCGAGCAGCTTCTCCCGTACCTACACCGGCTCTTCGAGGCCACGTTCCTTCTCAAACTCTACCCCGACACCTGGAAGACCTCAAAAACGGTGGTGCTACGCAAACCAGGCAAGAAGGACTATACGCTAGCGAACGCATACCGCCCCATCGCCCTCCTACCCTGCATAGCCAAGATTCTCGGAGCATGCGTGACACGGATACTCACCATCCAATCTGAACGACTCGCTCTGATCTCCGACAACCACTTCCTGGGCCGCCCGGGACGTACGACCACAGACTCTCTCCACTACGTTACATCCATAGTGAAGGCCGCATGGAGGAAAGGGCAAGTCGCCTCAATCCTGTTCCTGGATAACAAAGCCGCCTTCCCCAGCGTCACCCCAGCACAACTCTTCCATGACATGCGCAATCTCGGATTCCCAAAGGATGCCACGGACTGGATGGATAGGAAAATGACAGGGCGGAAAGTAGTCCTCTGTTTCGACGACTACCAGTCAGAAGCACACGACATACACGGCGGACTGGACCAAGGATGCCCGACATCAGTCATCTCGTACCAGTGCTACAACTCGGGAGCCCTAAGCTGTGCGGACCAGGACAATGGCGTATACGCTACAGGTAACATTGACGATGTTGCCGTAATTGCAGTGGGCGCGAACTTCACCGAAACACACGACAAGCTGCGGGACCACATGGTGAGACCAGATGGCGCCTTCCACTGGGCAGAGACACACAACACAAGATTCTCGCTGGAAAAGTTCGGCCTCCTAAACTGCAAGCGCAACCTCCAGGACCTCGGACCAGCACTAGACCTCGGACCCGGACGCCACACCATCCACGCCTCAAAATCACACCTGTTCCTGGGACTCGAGATCGACCACCAGCTCCGTTGGGCAGAACAAGTAATCAGAGCCACTGGCAAAGGACAGCGATGGATCACATTGTTCCGCCGCATGTGCGGGTCGAAGAAGGGCATCACCCCGACAGTGGCCAAGAAACTTTACCTGAGCATAGCCATTCCTAGCATGCTGTACGCAGCTGACGTGTTTCTCACACCTAGACACACTCGCATGGGCAGACCAGCAAAGGGATCAGCCGGTCACATCAAGAGACTAGCCACCGTGCACCGGCAAGCAGCGATTATGATCACAGGAGCGATGAGGACCACGGCCACCGATATCATGGAAGTCCACGCCAATCTCCCATCGCTAAGCACCATCGTCGACAACATCTGCCAACGCTCAGCAGTACGACTCTGCACGCTCCCCAAGACTCACCCACTCGGGACGTATATCAAACGAGCAAAACGCACCTACGTTAAGCGTCACCGCTCAGCCCTACACGAACTGATGCATGCCTTCCACCTTGACCCCTCTAGCACAGAAACAATCACCCCGGCCAGATTCCCCCCACGATGGAGACCAAAACACGAAACGGAGATAAACAAAGACAAGGAGGCGGCGAAGAGAGATGACAAAGCATGGCGAATACGAGCTAAGTACCACATTTACTCAGACGGATCAGATGTCGACGGAGGTGTAGGAGCCGCAGCGATCATGGACACACGGGGCCCAAGGAAATCGACGCGGAAAATACGGCGAGCCTATCTAGGCACTTCGGACGAGCACACGGTATACGAGTCGGAACTCGTCGGCATGCTACTAGGACTGGAGCTCCTGAGAACCATCAGACCCCCCATTGTAGGCCCAGTCTTCCTCGCCTTAGACAACAAAGCCGCCATCTTAGCAGCCAAATCACGAGCATCAGGCCCAGCGCACTACCTACTCGACCTGTTCCACTCCTCCTTGCAAAAGCTCATAGACCGTCACCCCCGGATGAGACTCACACTGAGATGGGTACCAGGACACATCGGCATCGACGGAAACGAAGACGTAGACGAGCAAGCAAAGAAAGCAGCAGGGAACGCTCCCTCGGCCTCAGCACTACTCCCCAGAAGCCTTAGAACACCACTGCCACACAGCGCGTCCAAACTCCGACAAGTACACGCAGCGAGACAGAAAGCAGACACAGCCGACAGCTGGAGGACATCGAAACGATACAACCGTATGAGCAAGATCGACGACAGCCTGCCCTCACTGAAATTCCAGAAACTGACGGAACGGATGTGACATGGATAGTCCAACAGAGACCGGATTTTTCCAATATTGTCACAATTTTATAGCCTTGAGCGCCTATCCAGAGCGCTTATTTTCCGGCTAGGAGTGTTACCGGACCTAACCCTAACCTGGGTCACGTGACATCCTGCCTTATTTATCAATAGTCCAGACCCAAACCCTAGACTCAGTCTGGAGCGGTTCCAGATCAACCTAGGCTATTGTTCTATTGTTCCTCTTCCATTGATGGGGATTCCCCAGGGATTCCCCCAGGTCTTATTGTTCTATTGTTCTTATCCTATTGTTCTATTGTTGTATTGTTCTAGCTCTATTGTTCTACGTACCCTGGTCCTTGACAGTTACTCAGGTCCTTGACAGTTACTCAGGTCCTTGACAGTTACTCCGGTTCTTGACAGTTACCCGGGTTCATTATTGTTCTATTGTTACTCCAGTCCCACAGTTACTCCAGTCCCTAGTGTGGGAACTGGTGCACAGACCATCCAGACACAGTATATATAGTACCCCTTACCCTCCCTGGTTCTGCATCTTGACCTCTTCGTCATTTGCACTGCCAGGTGAGTTACTCAATGTAACCTAGTATAAACATAATATTAACTTCGTCATTTGCACTGCCAGTATCCGGCCTTTGAGCCTGCTTGCCTGCTCATCATCGACTTTGACCTCGTTGTCGTCGTTGGAGATCCACTTCCACTTCTTTTTTTTTTTTTTTTTTTTTTTTTTTTTTTTTTTTTTTTTTTTTTTTTTTAACTTCCTTGTTTATTGTCCTCGAGGGCGTAGCCCTATGGTAGACAAAATACATCCTGTAACTACTGCTTACGGTTCTGTATTCAACGTTGACGAAATCAAAAGGGTGGTGAGAGGAAGGTGGTTCGCTCGTCACATTTGTCGGGGGTGGGGTTGTATTATCTAGGTGTAAGGTTAGAAAAAGGTGCATAAGGTGCGCTTTGGCTCGAGGTGCTCTGCCGACTGAACGGGAGAGGCTGGGTTCTAAACCTGCTACCCTTTTCTGAGGACTTGGTCCCCTGGGCTTCGCCTCTTGCGGTAGCAGGAAGCCGGTCGGTGGTCCTCCACCTCCCGTCGAAACTCCCCCAACCTCTGAGCGTCTTGCCGCGCGTTCGAAGGTGAAAATAGTAGCATTGATCGTTTCGCCGTTTGTGTTCGGTGCGCGTTGCTCTCTTTGTGTGCTCCCGTCAGTTGTGGTAAGCGTGATACAAGTGAGTACTTCTCTTTGTGTTTCCTCATCTCCTTTCTCTTTCCCTTTCCCTTCCGTTGTTTCCTCCTTTCCCCTTCTTTCCCTTTTCGCCCGCTTCCTTCGGTAAGGACATGTCCCCTAGTGCTCGAATGAAACGACCAGTGGCGTGTATGTATTTGAAGAGCGGTCTCATCAGTTTGGGGTTGTTGAGTAAGTCCGGTACGGAACGTGCTGGTTGTCCGATTTCAAAGGTGAGTGCGATTCGGTGCCTTTCGTGCGCTGGGCAGTGGAGCAGGAAATGCTTCGTGCTTTCGGATTGCATCTCGCACGCCGGGCACAGCGGTGTCAATGCTTTGCCTATGCGGTGTAGGTGCTGGTTCAACGGGGCGTGTCCTGAGCGTAGTTGGAACAGCAGTGCTGCATGTCGTCTCGGGAGTTCTGCGATGAGTTCGATGAATTTGTTTGAGGGGAGGCTGGAGTCTATGTCTCGGAGTTTTTCGTGTCGTGGTGAGCTGGTCCATGTTTCCGCCGCTGCCGCTTTTAGCTGTGCTGCCTTGATCTGTCTGAGCTTGGACGTGCTTTGGGGTAGAGTTCTGCGCAGGAAGAGTGGGAGGTTTGTTTGGCCGGAGGATTGTCCTCGCGCTGCCTTCTTTGCCTCTTTGTCTGCCTCCTCGTTTCTGTCGATGTCGCTGTGTCCTGGGACCCATCGCACCGTAAGCTTGAAGTTACCGTGTTTCGCGCGCAGTTTCCCAACTGTGTGGTGGAAGTTGTCGAGGAGGTAGTGTGCTGGTCCTGACATCGCCGATCTGGACGCCAGAATGGCCGCTTTATTGTCGAGGGCTATGAATGCGGGTTCCTCTATGTGCGTTCTGATTCCGTTCAACAGGTGTAGGCCGAGCAGCATCCCCACTAGCTCCGCTTCGTAGACTGTGTGCTCTTCCGAGCTGCCTAGACGGAGCCTGAGGACTTTCTTCGTGACTCGTCTTTTCCCTTTCGTGTAAATGACTGCTGCCGCTCCTACTCCGCCGTCAACGTCCGAGCCGTCTGTGTAGATATGGTACTTAGCTCGTTGTCTCCACGATTTGTCATGGCTCTTCGCGTTCTCTTTGTCTTCTTTGATTTCTGTTCTGAAGGCGGGTCTCCACGTCGGAGGGAATCGCACTGGGGATATCTTTTCTACTTTTCGGGGGTCGAGTTGGTAGCGATGTAGAAGTTCGTGTATGGCGGAGCGGTGCCTCTTTACGTAGTGTCGTCGTGCCTGTGTGATGTACTTGGTGAGCGGGTGTGATGGGGGTAAGGAGCAGAGACGTAGCGCGGATCGGTGACACAGTTTTTCTATCGTCAGCTGCATCGGGGGTATGTTCGCGTGTGCTTCCATGATGTCTGTTGCTGTCGTTCGCATGGCTCCCGTTATCATCAGGGCTGCCTGGCGCTGTACCTGTTCGAAACGTTTGATATGTCCCGCTGACCCTTTGGCTCCTCGTTCATCGCTACCGCATGAGGGTGGGGAGAGGAAAACGTCGAGGGCGTATAGCATGCTTGGGATGGCCATCGCCTGGTATAATTTTTTCGCCATGGACGCGCTTATGCCCCGTTTGGTGTTTGCCATACGCTTAAAAAGGGCTACCCATTGCTGGCCTTTCCCGACTGCCCGTGCCACCTGTTCTGCCCAGCGGAGTTGGTAGTCTATTTGTACTCCCAGAAACAAATGCGACTTAGCTGGTTTAATTGTTGTGGTTCCTAGGTCTAGCTCCGGTCCCAGGTCTTTGGCGTTGCGCCTGCAGTTGAGCAGCCCGAACTTCTCGAGGGAGAACTGTGTGTTGTGAGATTCTGCCCATTCGAACGCGCCCCCCGCTCTGGTCATGTAGCTTTTCAGCTTCTCGTGTGTCTCCTGAAAGCTGCTCCCTATCGTCACAACCGCCACATCGTCTATGTTTCCTGTGGCGTATTCCCCGTTTGCTGGGTTCGCCGCATCCAAGTTGCTCGAGTTGTAGATTTGGTATGCTATGACGGACGTAGGGCATCCCTGGTCTAACCCTCCCAGTACTTCGCGTGGTTCGGACTCGTAGTCGTCAAAGCACAGCACTACTTTGCGCCCCGTCATTTTGCGCTCCATCCATTCTACAATCTCCGTTGGTATCCCTCGTAATCTCATGTCGTGGAAGAGCTGCGCTGGCGTGACGCTGGGGAAGGCCGCTTTGTTGTCTAAGAACAGTATGGATGCGTATTGGCCTCTTCTCCAGGCCGTTTTGATTATCGACGTAACGTAGTGTAGCGAATCTGTAGTGGTGCGTCCTGGTCGACCGAGGAAGTGGTTGCTGGATATAAGGGAAAGGGACTCAGCTTTTTTTGGTCAGAATTTGCGTCACGCACGCCCCTAAGATCTTCGCTATGCTGGGTAAGAGCGCTATGGGGCGGTATGCGTTGGGGAGTGTGTAGTCCTTCCTGTTGGGCTTTCGTAGTACCACCGTGCGTGTGATTTTCCATTCGTCCGGGTATACGCGTAGCGTGAACGTCGCCTCGAAAATTCGGTGTAGGTACGGGAGGAGAGTCTCATGGCAGTTTTGATACACCTCGTTTGGGAAGTCGTCGATGCCGGGGGCTTTGTACCTTTTCAGCTGTAGCATGACAGTTCTTACCAGACTTCTCGGGATACCAGGGAACGTGAAAGCTGGTGGAGGATATGCGGGAGACGCGTTCGCAGTGGGGTCCGGTCCTGGTTTCGGAAAGAAGGTCTCGCGTAACACCGTGCACTTTGCGTCGTTCGTCTCCGCGAGTTGGGGCCGCTGTAAGTGGTCAGTGTATTGCAGGTGCGGGATCCGTGCCCTACTGCCGTCGCTTTGACCCCCTTTGATGTACTTACTGAAGTCCCACACGTTGCTCATTTTTACGTCCTCGAGGTATGCGTGCCAGTGGTCTCGCTTTGCGTTCGTTATGGCCTCTTGATATCGGTTCCTGGCTCTCCGGTATTCTCGGTGGATCGGGTGCTGTGGGGCGGAATGAAACTGGTACGACATGCGGGCTAGTTTCCTCACCTGGTCTCTTTGTTTGGAGAGGTCTAGGGTCCACCATCGCTTCGAGAGAGGGCAGGGGTTGCTCTGCGGTACTATTGCCTGTCGCACAGTGCGTAGACTGTCCATTACCTGCTGCATGATTCCGTTGAACTCCTCCTCTGTGGCTATGCGTTTGTCTGGGATGTTCCTCGTCTCAATCTCCTTTATCAGCCTGCCTCGAAATTCGTCCCAGTCCGTGTCTCGCCAGTTCCATTTGGGCTTTGGCTTGCTCTGTTCCGTTTTTATTCGCAATTCCGTTCCAATCGGGTAGTGGTCTGTGTGTGGCGGTTTGTAGTGAGGGAAAGTCTGGGAGCGGAGCATGTACTCAGCTAGGTTCGTGGACGCGAAAACATTGTCTGGTCGCGTGTGGTTTCCTGTTCCGCGTGCGATGAGGGTAGGTATGTTGCCTGGGAGAATCTGTTCCATGTCGTGGCTAGCGAGAGTCTCTAGTAGGGGGACTGCGGCGTCAAGATAACCCTGCGTTACAAGGTGTGTGTTTTCGCTGAGTTCCCACATGGGGTGGTGTCGGTTGAAATCTCCCGCCCAGAGCAAGTGTATTGCGTCTTGGTCTTGGCTTCCATTCGTTCGCGTTTGGTGTTGGGTAGCGAGGCGTCTGATCATACCTGAGATGGTGCGTATGGTGTTGTCGTGTTTTTGGTCGTTATAGATGTTGATGATGATGATGTGCCCCACCGGTGTGCGCAGCCGTATGGCGACTGTGTCCGGCGTGTTCAGTTCCAGTTGTTCCCATGAGTCTGTGGTCAGGCGGGTGCTGACAAGAGTTATTGCTCGCGTGGTGTGTCCCCTCTCTTTCCAATCGTGGTGCTTGGTGGGGTATGCGACCCTCCACGCTCGGGAGGCAGAAGTAAGAGTACAACCTGGTTGCATGTAGGGTTCCTGGAGTAGCATGATGTCGCAGTCGTTAGCTGAGATTGTGTGTAGAAAGGCCTGCTGTGCGATATTGGACTTAGCGAGATTTATTTGCCATATGCGGAGTGTGTCCGCTGTGTGTTGTCGCCTCGTCGCGCTATTCATGACGGGCGGACTGGGATACTGTTGCTGCCTGTGGCATGTGGGCCAGGGAGGGTTTGGGAGGGCGTGGGGGGTTGGGGGGCGTGGTTTTGTTGCGCGCGGGAGTTCTGGAAGGGGAGCGTAGTCTGGGTGAAACGGGTTGGGTGATGCGAACTTAACTGTCTCGTTCCCGAGTGCTGTCTCCTCCCTCTCCCCGCGGAGACTTCTATCCATTCACTCCTGAGACCCGCTGGTATGATCTCTTCGTCGTAGGGTTCGTCTGACCATCGGAAAGGCGAACCGTGTCTCGCTCTCTCTCTGTGCTGTGTCTCGTGTGTGTGCGTTGTTACTTGGCCGCTGCCTGTGTTGCCTGTGTTACGGGTGTCGTCAACTGTCTCCCAGCTGGCAGGGTCTGATGCGACCGGGAAAAAGCGATACTTAGCTTCAGGTATCCGCGCGAGCAGCTCCGCTCTCTTTGCCAGGAACGTGGGGCATGTTCGGTCCCATGCGCCGTGCCCGCTTTGGTGGCAGTTCGAGCATCGGTACTTCGCTCTGTCTATGACCGTGCATCCTCTCGTGTCATGCGTGATGTCTCCACAGTTGCCGCAGGTGTCGTGTATTGCTTTGCAGTCTGCCGCTACGTGGCGCGTCCCGATGCTCTGGCACTTGAGGCACCGCCTAGGCTCTGGGAGGTTTTTCCTCGCTTTCAATGACTTACCGCATATTGAGATGCCCTCCCTTAGGATTCTGTTCGCTGCCTCCGGCGTGGCGATTTGTAACGAGAGGAGCGCCGTTCGTTGTTGTGCTGTGCGGCGTTCTGGAAGCTTGATCCACCGAGCTTCGGAGACTGTGCCTGCTGTCATATCATTATGGTCTTCGAGTTGTCTGAGCGCGTTGTGGTCCTGCGCTGCGAAGTGGATGGGAGTGAAATCTATTAGTATCTGGTAAGTGCGGGTTTTGAATGTCACCTGTTCCCCTCCTCCGAAGTGTTCCAAGAAACTGCGCCTGGTGTCTGGGTTGCTGGCCCATTTCGCGCTCTCTGCCGTGTTCATCTCGTATAATAGTCCTCCGTTGGCCATTCGTCGCACTCCTTTGAACTTGACGGTGTCGGGTGCCTTCATGAGTTGTAGCGCCAGATTAGCTTTCTTCAAAAGTACTTCCTCTGTCAGTGTTTCTTCGTTGTCTTTGGAGGAGTAGCCGTCGACTATGATCTGCCGGTTTTTAATCTCTGCGCGTGCAATGGTGCTGGCGTGAGCTGCTGGGAGTGTGTCGCCTTTAGCTAGAGCTGCCACTTGTGCGTAAGATACCGTTGTCGCCTGAGCTGAGAGCTGAGTGGTGCGCTCCGACAGAGATTTGGTTGCCTGCGTGATGTTCGTGATTCCTGTCTCTAGATCTCCTCGTTTGTCTGTTAGGGAAGACGCAGTGCTGGCTACCTTTTCTGTCGCGCTGGCAAGTTTGTTCGTGCTCTCATCGATGTGGTGGAAAGTCCGCTCCAGGTTCTCCTGTACCAGCTTTGCGATGTGTTTTGCTTGCTGATCTCTCTCGATTGCCTTTGCGTATTCCGCTAGTGCGAGGATGCATTTCTTTACCGTGGCTGACTTCATGCTGCGTGCGATGTGCTGCAGTGCGGTGGCCAGTCCTTCCGTCGTTGGGGCTCCATCTGGTACCAGGCTTTGTTTCGTGAGGAAAGCATGAGCCTCGTCTGTGGTCAGAGTCAGAGTCGCAGTGCTGTTGTCGTCTTGCACAGGCGATTCCGCTTCCGAGCGTCTGGGTTGGGTTCGAGTGCCCGCGCCAGTCTTACTCATTCTCGAGTACTCTAAGTGCTCTTAGCTAAGTTATGGTGCTCTCTACAGTGGTCTAAGGTGCTCAGGAGTGCTCTAGATAGTCCCTTTGAAGTTCTGTGTCGTTGGCGGCCTCTTCCAGAGAGATTCCCAACCGTGGGAATTTTGTCGCCAGTGATGGTCAGAAGCAAGAGAGGTCCCCTACAGCCTGCTGAGCAGCAGACTGCAGTGGAGGTATAGATAAGGTGCTCTCCGGACTTCCTGCATGTTCGTGACCCGGAAACTGAGGCGCGGACGAAAGCACATTACTGGCAGCCCTCGGGAAACTTGGTGTTGACTGGTCCACTCGAAACGCGGGCACACGAGGATCTGGCTGAGTCATGATAGAGTGCAAGAGGATGCTGTGAGTGAATTAAATGTATTCTGCGGCCGAAAACAAAAAGATACAGTGGGATATAGGTAGGCGGACAGAGACGAGTTGCCAAGTCACAGCAGCACCGTGACGTCACACACTTTCCTAAAATAGAAGGTGCGCTGATATGAGCCCGGTTTCGGGCGCATCTATCGTTTCTTCGTTAGCTGTAAAAGAGCAATACGCCAGAGTAGTACTGTGAACAGAGAAGAAGACGAGGAGCAACGGAAGATACTTCCAGCGATAACATACCCCGACTAAAGGCGGAAATAAGAAAGCCCCAACTCCACCTCAAAAGACGAAAGCTAGACATAAGACATAATAGTACGAGACCAGCAGATAGGAATGCTATAGAATGCGAAAGCTAGCACTGAGAGACACGACGACGAAGAGGCCGATGGAGCCAGAGGGTCGGGCGCTATGAGACCCCAACGGCGAAGACAGGCGCTTAAGCGGCCGTCAGGCACACAAAAAATGTTGAAAGCGAGGAGAGGGATGCCCCCCCCCCTTGAGGAACCCCCCCTTGCCTCTGACCACATGCAAGACACAAGCATACCATATGCACATAATCATAACACCTATGCCTACTCCCTCTCTGGATAACCCACACCATGCAAATATCCTCTATCGCTCATACCAGACTAAAGGGTAACCCCTGCCAACCACATAAGCGAGTTACGTACACTCCCCATAGAAATATCAGAACATGTTCTCGTCCCTTCAAGCCTCAGCGCTACTCCAAGACGTTATAAACGCAAGCTAAGCCAAGAAAACGACAACCACTCATGCCCCTACTCTCGACAATGTCAGCGAACCTGGGTCTAGATGAAGACACCATCTTTGAACCTAGGCAAACGACCATCTATGTAACTATTCACCAACAGACAGAGCGAGTTGACATTCAGAACTACGCACCAGACCTAGCTGATGCCAGCTTTCTATCCGATACCAGTGTTGAAGGGCCTCAGCCCCTGAACAACGATGGAGACTCTGCATCCACAGGAAGCCCGCTTGGAACTATCCAGTTTGACGAAAGTGTTGTAGACCTCCAATCCTCCATCCATTTTGCCTCCCCGCTGTCACAGACTACAATCACGACCAGCAGCTCTGAGGAGGAGAATGAAGAGGATGGTGGAAGTGGGATAACAGATACGCAGAGAGCAAGCGTCCATGTGAGGCAAATTCCTAAAACGCATAACTAACAATCTGATACCCCTAACACCTAGCTCCCCACCACGGTCACGTCCGCCTGGAAGAAATTTCACCTGAGAAGGCTCTGGGAGTGGGTGGCAGGACTGCGCGCCCCTAAAATCAATGTTGTCACGGCCCACGTCGATGTAGGACTTACGCATAGGCTTGGCCCCCCTACGTGGTGTATCGCAAACAAACCAGGGAGGAGGCTCTTCCGAGGGGCGCTAATTGTCTTCTTAACGCCAGAGAACCGCGCTACAAACCATGTGTTCCAGATCAACGGAACCATAGGCACGCTCAGGGGGAGACTAGTCATCACTGCGAGCCCAATGCAGGGAGGGAGAGACATATTCATCATAATGAACCACAACGACTATGCCTACTCGCCTGGAGCTAAAATCATGACGACCATTCTTACCTGGATTTGGGGCGAGTTCGACAATCATATCCGGGAGATGGAGGGAGATGAACGCGACGCTACGACGAGCAGAGTCTCGACGCAGACGTGGTCCGAATAATGTGTAAGTACTGATGTACTCAAACTGATAAGACGATAACTGGAAATGGATACAGGACGAGGAAAAGATAGAATACATAATGGATGCTAGTGCATGCCTGCCAACCTCGTGCTGATAGACTACCATACCGCTACGACCGTCTCTGTCACTATCCCCAGTTTTTATAACTCACTCCATTATCGTTTGCAAAAGTCAACCAGAACTACTCCCAGGTGCGATGAGGCTGAAAGAAATAACGAGGGTAAGCCGAGGTTTGCACCAACACGAAACCCCCCAGGACTCACCCCCCGCTCAACGACCGCGGCACAAAATCCGGAACATAAGATGAACAAATAACCGACCAACATGAGCTGATAACTCGACGCGGAAGCCTGAAGAAACCCAGAGAAGGTACACGTATGCAAATTACCAAACCTACCCTGACTGAAAGCGCCTCTGCCCAGGATAGTGGGAGGTGCCATGAAAACATGGCCAAACGGACTGCAAAGGGGTGAGATATAAAAGGGAGCTTGACTGATACAATAACACCCAGCACTCGCAATCCACTACTAGCCTGCCCTGACTATGTCGTCTACAGCGCCCTCAACCCCGAAGACCTGGAACAAAACCCCCCCACTGTCTCCGAGTCTCCTATGTGCCAAGACCTTTCCCACTCCGAGCGACGCTGCCCGAATTGCAAGCAAGGAGAAAGCAAGGCGCCTCGAGGCATTGAAAGCGAAGAGAACGACGAATCTGACAGAAGAGGAGGTGACAAGTGGACGCTCTCGAGGTGAAGAGGAGGTAGCCCCACCCACCCCCATATCCATTGGACAAACTGGAGAACACGTGGTAAAGGAATCAGTAACATCCAGACCGTCTAGCTAAAGAGACAACATGCTAGGAACAACAGCAAGTGACTCAAAGGGAAACAGCGACTGAGCCCCCCACCGAGAAGGTGGTGAATAAGCAGGCCAAAACCAAGAAGACCCGGACAGCAAGCACGCCCAAAAGGAAGTCTGCGAAGACCAAAGCTGGACTGGAGACGGAGAACCGCTTTGATGTACTGGGAGACAGGAACGGGGATGGAGGAAGAGAAGAGCACCACACGGACCACGAGGTACGAACCCAGTCTGCATGAAGAGTGACGATATAAGTTCCCTAACGCTTCCCAACCCGACCCAAGGACGCAGGAGAGCAACCAAATACGGACCTAAGTGCGTCCCAGGCGAGGCACGCGAAGGAGAAGAGAAGAGGAAGAAAGTCAGGAACGCAGGAAGGACTGGTCAGAGGAAGCCCAGCGATCGAACAGGCAGCGCTCACCCCTAAGTTGAAGCCAGCCAACACGCCATACAATAGCAACAAGTCCCACCATGCGACGCTCAGAGAGATGAGTAGGTCGGAAAGGCGAGCAGGCCTCCTTGAAGTGGACCACGACGAGGACATGGAGGACTTAGAGAGGTGGTTACAATCGGGGGGAATTGAGGCCCTCGAGCAGATGTCAAGGCAAGAGGAGGAAGGATTGGGTCTTAGGACTGAGGTGGAAGGCCTGAACACCAAACTACTGGAGGCATACCAGCAGTCATCACCCCTTCCTTCCCAGATAGCGAACAACGGCAACCACCACATGTTCCTCGGTGCAGCAGGAGAGCAGTCGATAACTCACACCTATGTCTCTGAGCCCCCCTCCAACCTATCAACGCCCATAACGCCGCAGCCCCCTGATGCCCTAGCTCAGCATGCACACCAACCCACCACACGTATTCCACCTACCTGGACGTCGACCGAGATGGAGGACAGGTCCGTCTGTCCAGGAGAGAATGTAGCGCCAGACCCACACCCATACGTCTCGACCCCACATGCGCAACCTCCGGCTTGTTCGCCGAATCCGTCCCAGCGTCCTCCACCCCAAGCTCTCCCTCACGCAGCGCTCACACGGGAGGAGACAGCAAACTCCGACTTCCGAGGGACAGAAACGACAGCCCGCCCAGAACCCGCTGATATGACTCTGGACGAGCTGAGCCTGAGCCCAAACCTCCTGCCTCAGCAACCGGCCCACTTCGTAACAGGTCCTCATGAGCCGCAAGTCCTGACTCTTAAAGAGCTAAAATTCTCCACACCGGCAGAGAATTACTCGATGCCGCGGGGTAACGACCCTTTCTACCCATTTGACAATCTCGCGAGGGAACAGATGAGAGAGTGGCCTAACTCCCCCGGTAGGTCAGTCTTGGTCAGGTTGGCAGGGAAAGGGTATCCGGTAGCTGCGAAAGAACAAGCGAGGAAGGAGGAAATCATATTGCTACTGCGAAGGACAGTGGGGATACCAGACAGGCTTTGAATCACGGCCCCGTCCGCGGCCAACCCAGAGAGCGGTAACAACAAACCCCCCTTCAATTTCCTCCTCTACAACTTCGATGACGAATATCTCAATTATCTGCGCAGCTTTGGGGGCTGTATCTCGACAACGGAGGGGACACTTTTCTTCTTGACAAATGGCCCAGTAATTGACTCACTCATAGGGACCATAGAAGGCTTCGACGACGATGCGGACGAGCACCAGCTGCATGTAGTAATCAACCGAGCCTTCGACGAGTGTGACTTGAACGGAACGATCATCTCGCTAGCCAAAGGGCACGAACAACTAGCACAGCTCACGCCGGAGATGGTCGTTACCAGGATTAGAGAATCGCTGGCCATTAAGATTGTCGAAACGAAAAGACAGGACGACTCATCGTTCCGAGTAGCGCATCTGTTCCTAGACTCCCCAACCTCGAACCCGATAGAGTGGCGCTCCTTCCGTGATAAAGCTCTCAAGGCGAGCTTCAAGGATCCGTTCTTAGGCATGAATATCCGCGCAATCAAGTGCTGGATATGCGGGATATGCACAAGTGCATTACACCTGAAGTCCAAGTGCCCCATACTGACCGAGCCAGGCTGGCTTTTTGACCCATCCCTGAACTCTACGACATCAGCTACGACGAATGCTAACCAAGATCCCCCTACCGCCTTCACCACAGTGCAAACGGCAAACAGGAGCGGGAATGGTAGAGATAGTAGCAACGGTAGGGGAAGAGGAAATAAAGGTAGATCTAATCGAGGACGGGGAAGAGGTCGCGGGAATTAGTGGCCAGTAACCTTAGAGTACAGACTTGTGAATATCGGCGAGACAATGACCTGCAGAATTGATTGAGGGTGGACGTGCAACCATTATATTGAGCTAAGTTATTATACAAAAATGAAAATATCCCAGAACGGGACAGACGGAGCACTATAGATGACAAAGAAGGAAGAATCGGAGGCCCAAATATACTGGCTAGGCATCCCCTAGTGACAGGAAAGCTGAAGATTCATTAAGAATTGACGATGGGGTAGGAACTCCCGCAGCGGCGGTACTCCCAGTGCCAACGGAAGTCGCAGAACACCTCCCAGAGGATGCCGCCCTGTTAAAGTCCTCACGTTTGCCTATCGGTCGTATGACAAACGGACAACACCTTTTTAGGTCGACCGCCAATCCTGCACAACTAACAAATTTCACTACTACAACGGTTAGAAACGACGGCACGGTTTTCAGCCTCTCTGAGACCCTAGGCAGAAGATATCTGCCCGTCGATAACACTGCTGATGACGGTCACAGAGAGTTCGGTGACGGGCAAAGAAACACTCCTACTTCCCCCCTCCCTCTCCTCCCCTCCCCCCCCACCCCTGCCTCCACTTGGTCTCCCGCTAGTAAACGTAAGCAGAGCGTTACATGAGAACTATGGAGCTTACCGTGGCAGCGGGAACACAGATGAGACAACGGGTGGCCATACCAATGAACCCAAAAGAAAGACAAACAAAAGACGCACGGCAGCAACGATACAAATTGCAACGCTAAATATGAAAGGTAGAGATGCGAATCTAGAAGGAACATGTGTCAGTGAGAAGTGGAACAAGATTAATCAGATAGTGAGAGAGAAGAAGCTCGCCGTAATAGCAGTGCAGGAAACGCACCTCATTCAAGCCTATGTAGATAATATCCACAATCTCTTTGGGAAACGACTGCTGGTCCTCCACTCGGAGCCAAGAGAAAGAGCGAGCGCGGCGAAAGGTGTCGCCTTTGTAATTAACAAGGAACGGCTAGAAGCTGAAAAAGTGAGTGCGGAAGATATCATCCCAGGCAGAGCAATGATGATAACTCTGACCTGGCATAAAGTGGTCACGCTACAAATGCTTAACGTATACGCACCGAACGACCATGGGGAAAATGAGGCCATGTGGAAAGCACTTGAGGAATACTGGGAGTTGGAGGATAAGCCGAGGCCTGATGTAATGCTTGGTGACTTTAATATTGTTGAAGAGAAGATCGACAGGATTCCAGCAAGGAATGATCCTAGTGGGCCACGGTACGCTCTCCAAAACCTCTGCATGAGATTAAACCTAACGGACACATGGAGGGAGACATACCCGGACACAAGAATGTATACCTATACCCAGGAATCAGGAAGAGCCATGTCAAGGCTAGACAGAATTTACCTAGCGCCAATGTTGGCGAGAACGGCGTTGAACTGGAAGGAAGACACGTCAGAAGGTATCCCGTCTGACCACCTAATGGTTTCGGTATCGTTGACGGACAGGAGGCTCCCTTTTGTAGGCGAAGGAAGATGGGTGATCCCTAAATCTATAATAGCGGACCATAAATTTAAGAACTTTGTGATAGAGAGAGGAAAAAGGTTACTCAGTGAGGTACCGGGAAGGCATGAGAGAACGGTAGACCGAAATGTACAAAAGCTATACGCAACCTTCAAAAGGGAGATCCTGAGTATGGCGAGGAAATTGGCAAAGAGCAACATACCAAAACTGGCGAGACGAATAGACAAGCTTAAGAAAGAGAGAATGGAAGTCCTCAACCTAAAAGACTTCGAAACGGAGGAAACCAGAGGACAGGAAGCGGCCGTTCTCCTGGAGAGGATCAAAGACCTCGAGGCGCGACGCTTCAACGCATCAAGGAGAGTGGTAGCCTCGAGTGATTGGCTATATGGCGAACAAATAAATAAGAACTGGATCAGAACGGGTAAGACCAGAAAACCGAGAGACATCATGATGTGTATGAGAGACCCTACCTCAGGATGGCCGGAAGGGCACCCGGACTATAACGTTCTGAATCCTCCGAGGTACATTGAGCGCTCTGATAGAATGGCGGAAGCAGCAGCAAGATACCATGATGATATACAACGAGTTGGGCTTGTGAGCAGAGACCCCTTGGGAAGAAATAGGAACATTGCGGAGGTCCTGAAGTACACGGAAAGTAAGTTTAAGAGGAAGGCTAAGGAAGACTTGAAAGCAAACCTAACATGGGGAGACTTGGAACAGGCGCTACATCTATGCAATGTCGGGAGAGCACCGGGGATTGACGGCATCCCGTATGAGCTATGGAAGGAGATACACAGGCAATATACAACGACTGCACGAAATGAGAATGCGACAGAGAGCCAAAAGGAAGCGACCCTCAATATCCTAGAAATCCTACGCCTAGTGTACCAAGATATCCGGGAAAACGGAGTGGTCGAGGGGTCTGACTTTGCTGAGGGGTGGATTGCGCCCATATACAAAAAGAAGGATCAGAGGGAAATAGCGAATTACAGACCAATTACCTTACTGAATACAGACCTTAAACTGCTTACAAAGGCCTATGCGATGAAGCTTGCCAGATGGATACACCAGGTCATCCATCCGGCACAAGCTGGCTTTATCCCCAAGAGATCCATATTCAACCAAACAAACCTGGCTAGAGTGATGACAGATTATGCAGAGGCGACGGAGGAGAATGGAGTGATAATTGCGCTAGACCAGGAGAAAGCGTATGACCGTATAGACCATGAGTACCTATGGTGCGTGCTTAAAGCGATTGGGACTCCGGAAGAGTTTATAAACCCTATAAGATCGATTTATGAATCAGCAAAATCAAAAGTGATGATAAACGGAGTACTGAGTAAGGCCTTTAGAGTAACGAGAGGAGTCAGGCAAGGCGATCCACTGTCATGCCTCCTCTTCGATATTGCTATTGAACCCCTTGCATGTATGCTGAGGCAATCCAGATTGAAAGGGTATAATATCCCGGGAATGACCGAAAGACTGATTACAACACTATTCGCAGACGACACAACAGTATACCTGTCAGAAGAAGATGATTATTCTGAACTATGGGAAATCCTTGAAATATGGTGCCTGGCGTCAGGAGCCAAATTTAACATTGAAAAAACGGAGGTAATACCGATAGGAATAACCGAATACAGAGCGCAAGTGGTAACAAACAGATCCTTCAGTCGCTCAGGCGAGAAGGTGCCCGATGGGATTAGGATAGCGGAAGATGGGGCCCTGACTAGGATCCTAGGAGTATGGATAGGTAACAGAATAGATGATACCGCCCCATGGCAGCCTGTCATAAGGAAGATCAAAGAACATCTTAAAGAGTGGGAAAAGCCCGGCCTGACAATTCTTGGGAAAAGACTGATTGTCAACATGGAGGTAGGAGGAAGGATACAATATCTCACCAAAGTACAGGGGATGCCAAGTAGTGTGAGAGTTGAGCTCATAAAATCGATCCGCAACTTTATTTGGCCGAACTCCCAGGCACCACCCGTTGGACTAGAGACGCTATACAGGCCGGTAAGAGAAGGAGGGATAGCACTCCTAGATGTGGAAGCAAGAGTAAAGGCAATAACACTTACGTGGCTAAAGCCTTTCCTGGACCTAACCAAATCACGTCCGGCGTGGGCGTATGCGATAGACAATATCCTGGCCATAAATGCGACTTTCTCAGGTCCAAGGACAGACAAGGAATCGAAACTGCAATACTTCCTCCAGACTTGGCAAGTCAACGCAAGTGCGAACTCGAATCTCCCACATTACCTTAAGACCCTAGTCAACCTAGCAAAAAAGACGAATGTGAACTTCTGCGCAATCAAATTGAGCCCGAGGCTGAAGAAGAAACTACCCATCTGGCTCCATATTGGAATTGGGAAGGAGATTCGAGAGATATCACATAGAAAGGCAAGCAAGTGCTTGAGAAGGTGCCACCATGTTCGGACGGTGTCCCACGTCAAGACCCTCATTGAATACGGGGACCTGATGACGAGGGATGTGGACAAACACTACCCAAAGCGAGAATGCTGTGACTTCTGCGAGAGAATAAGACAGATAAATGGATGCCCACACCCATATGAGTGTCTGCTAGCGGCGAAAGAGCTGTATGGAAAACTCACCCCCAAGTGGGACCCCAGCTATGAGCCGCCGAACGATGGACTATCGCTAACAAAGAACCGTAAAAGGGACAATAAGGAGCGAGTTGGAACCGAACTACCAATGATTTTTGACCCGTCGACGACAACAAGAGGTGATCTTGGGCAATGCTTCAGAATCTTCTCTTGTAAGGGTATGCCTTCCCAGAATCTAGGGGAACGACCCCGAGCAGACGGCATACAGCACGAGAAGCTAACAGTTTACACAGATGGCTCGTGCACCAATAACGGTACAAACAGCGCGAGAGCCGGCGCAGGGGTCTGGGTCGCAGAAGGGCACAGGATGAACGCGGCCTTAAGAGTTAGAGGGAAAGTGCAAACTAACCAAACAGGGGAACTCACTGCGATACTCCATGTGCTGTCGACGACCCCGAAGGTGGTGCCCCTGAAAATCATGACGGACTCAAGATATTGCGTAGAAGGACTGACGATCCACGCCAGAAAGTGGGAAGAGATTGGATGGACCGGGGTTAACAACCGAGAACTTTTCCAATCCATCCTGGCCTGGGGCAGGGCGAGAGCTGCGACAACGGAATTCTGCTGGGTGAAAGGCCATGCAGGGCTCGAAGGCAATGAGATGGCGGACAAGCTCGCGGCGGAAGGGGCGATGCTACCCCTACCCCAAGAAGAAGGATATGATAAACCCGAGTGTTTCCTTCTAGAAGGGGCAATGATCAAAACAATATCCCAGAAAATAATATACGCCGCGATGAAAGAGAGGGAAACTTACACGGCGCGCAAAGGAACGAACGCCAATGTACGACGGGTCCAGTCAGATATTAAAATAGCGACTGGAGTGGAACCGTTGGAAGGGGCCTTATGGAAGGCAATCCGAGACAGAAATAACAGCAGGAACATCCGGGTATTCCTGTGGAAAGCCCTACACAATGCATTTAGGTGCGGAGAGTGGTGGAGTAACATACCAGGATACAAAGACAGAACGGACTGTAACCAGTGTGGGAGGCCAGACACACTAGAGCACATCCTTATGGACTGCCAGGCCCCGGGCCAAGCGGCCGTATGGAGCATGGCGCGAAAGCTCCTGGAGAAGAAGAGAGGGATAATCCCGGAGTTAGCTCTGGGAGTGGTAATAGGGGCAAATCTCATCACAGTGAGGATGGAAAACGGAAAAGAGGCGTGGGGGACTACCCGCCTCTTTCGGATTGTTATAACGGAGTCGGCATACCTAATCTGGAGGATGAGATGTGAACGAGTAGTTGAACACTCGGGCGAGCCGAACTGGAGGTTCACCAGTGAGGAGATAACTCGCCGTTGGCACTACGTGATGAACCGTAGGCTCCAGATGGACCTTGCACTGACCAACCCGAAGTTCCCGAAGCATAGAAGGCTGAATAGGAAACATGCTCTGTCTACATGGTCAGGAACCCTTGAAAATGAACATAGCCTACCAACGGACTGGACGCACCATACAGGGGTTTTAGTGGGTAGGGTCGATCCCGAGCAAGACCAAGAGGAAGGAGGATCTTTCCGCCTAACCAGATGGTCAAGCGATGACGGACGACCCAGCCCCACACGGCCACCCTGACCAGGGTGGTGTGCGTGAACGCATTTCCCCTGTGCAAACATTATGAATCCCAAGAGGGTGAAACTCCCTCGCACCAGCAAGGGGAAGGGGGTTCGTCAGGCGAGCTGCCCTTGCCCTGTTATGCTCTGCAAAAAAAAAAAACAAACAAAAAAGTAACACCGAGGGCACGGATCGGCAAAAATGTCATGTATATAAATTGTTTGACTGTAACTATTAACTCCGACGTTTCAACTGATGATCTAAGCGCTCGTAACTACCGTTTAGACTCCATACTTGATCAATAACTATAACTCACTTTGATCCCCAACTCCCACTGTGTGATCCCAGTCTACCTTCGTCTTTCAATGTCTTACTCTACTCGCATAGCCTTCTAACAGGTTATGAGCCCCGCCTGAGTACTCTACCTCCACTACAAAACTTCTCTACTCTTACTTCCACAACTGTATGAGCTCTGATCACTCTGATCAAGATCAACTTCGTCGTTCTACCCGAGAGTGACACCAAACCGACTTCTACCGTGGTACTACTACCTCCAGGCCTACTTGCTCCACTCGTCCTCCTCGTATTCACAGGAGCACTCCTCATTTTACTCCTACTCCTACTCCTCCTCCTTCTACCCAGCCAACTGCTTCAATGGCACCTAGTGCTCCTCGTTCCACCTCTCCCACCTATCTGTCCCGCAATCAAAGCCATATGAGAGGGCATCAAATGCACCTGTGCCGGCCCTTATCTGAATCAGATCGTATGGATTTGCTCACCCGTCTATAAACCCTTGTAGAATTACGCTAGATCTAGTAGATCCCACGCTATATTTTGATAACTCCCTTCCCGCCGTGTCTGGGCCGACACACCGCCCTCTGCCCTCCTAATAAGGAAAGTCCGAGCCTCTGAGGACTTTTCCCGCCCTCTTAGTGCGTCTGAGCAAGAGGCCCTGCCCGCTCTCTCCCGTTTTGGAATGTCCACTGCCCCTGGCAACTTTCTCCCCTGATAAGGAAAGTCTGAGCCCCCGAAGAGTTTACCCGGCCTCTTAGTGCATCTGAGCAAGACGCCCCGCCTGCGCTTTCCTGCGCCCTCCTGTTTTGGAATGTCCGCTGCCCCCAACAACTGGCGGAGATCCCGCTGCCCCCTTCCTTATATAGGATGCTTGCTGCCCACGATCACATCCTCGGGCCCTGCTTCTTCGCTCTGCCATACATATTCTGATAGACATGCGCGCACCACGTTATTGGACCACACTGCATACGCGTTGTAGTTGTTGACGTGTAGGGTCCAACTGGCCTAATATAGTAATTGTTGTGTGCGTACATTGTGAGAGTTGATGGGAGAAGCTCGTAATTCAATGTTGATTACACAATAACAACAACAGCAACCACGACGACCATGGCAGTGACAGCAACCACAAGTACTACACTACAACGTCTACGCTTTCCTCTGACGCTTGTGCGAGCGATCCTCACACCTTTCCTCCTCTTCATCCTCGCTCTCTGACTCCTCTTCACCCAAGTCTCTGCTACCTGCGGCCGTACAAGGACCACGAGCAACGCCTGCATCCTTGCGTTGCTTACGGGGCTTGCAGGGAACTTTTTTGCCAGATGCTATGTCTGCTGCAATCCACTCACGACGTGCCTGCACTTGGGCCTCGCTGATGCACACAAATTTGCACGTGCCACTGGTAAGGGCATCGACAACTGATTGTAGCGGCGGAAGGGTATTGCTCAGTTCGCTCAGATTCGTGAACGCAATCCCAGATGGCCAGCCTTCAAGGATAATGTGGAATCGTTCCACAATTGCTTCCTCAAAGCTAACATAGTTCATCTTCACATTTTTGTTGCCAGTGATCTCAACTACGCGTTCGTTCAATAGCTATTGTGTGCGCGACATGGTATGTGTTCTCACCTAACAAGGCTGATATCTTATCCCTGATCTGGCTTTTCAGCCATCTTGCCTTCATCTTGGATGTCCGAAGCAACCCTGTGTGTCAATACGGGTAAGGAATCCGTTACCAGAATTTCCAGTGGCCACTAAACGTACCTGTAATGCTGCCTCCAGCGACGGCATACACCTCATTCTGAGCTCCAATCTTGGGGGTGTCCCACTTACGGACGGCGATCTCCAAATACTTCTCTAGTTTGGTAGATGTGAAGAACCAACGCGGATCCATCGCAAAGTCTGTCGAGCTTCGGACGATGCAAAACATTCCCTGGATGCCAACACAATTATCCAGGCCGATCATCTGTGAAAGCGTGAGTTCTTTCAAGGTGAAATGCCTCCCAGCTCATTCAAGTGACATACTAACTTTTCAATCTTTTTAGAGGTGTTCACCACGTCCTGAATCTTTCTGCGTGCAGTAGGACGGGGCGCTGACTTTTTCTTGTCTCGATACGCCTCTTACACATGTACGTAGTGTTGTTTCTCCTCTTCTGTGAGGCTGTAGTACTCGTCGGCATAGTCTCGCTGAACGTTGCAGAGTGGAATGCGCTCTTCGACAGGTACATCTGCAGCAAAATTCCATCAAAATACCAACCATTGGCCGAGCAGGTATGTCGTGGCGTACCTGCGTTGACCTCCTGATACTTATAATGCGACCAGGCGTTCCACACACTGGGTTTGATGGTGTTCAGGTACCTAGTGCCTCCATTGAAAAATAGATTCTCAATGTGCAATTCTTTTTTGTTGTGCTTTTCTGCAATTTTGCTGATCCCTCGACGCAGCTGCTGAAAAAGATTGTCGAAGTCGACATCGAATGCATTCTTACGCGCCTGGCAATCCTTTAACTTGAGCTTCACGTGGAGCTTTGGAGGCAGAGTGTCGGCCATGTTCGACGTGTTCCCAATGTGCGCAGGATGTCATGGATGGCCTGACTAGCCCTTAATTTTCGCAATTTACCTCTTGTTTTTATCTGTAAAACTCCGGGCTACAACCTAGTTTCAATTCTCTTTGCATAAACTCCTTTGCACGTCTATTAAGCGCCCATATCACGTGGCTTAGACGCTCCACACGGTCACATTACTTGCTACTACGTCACACTGGCATGTGACTTAGCTTAAGTAAGACCACATGGCTACAAGCACATGGCTCAGCCCATAGCTAGGGTTTGACGTCATAGATACCGTCCACATGGGCTCCTTATTGTTCTTTCCCTATTGTTCTCTTTATGGAAGGATGTTCTCACAGGTGTGGGAAGGGAATACAATAGTTGGTCTCCTTTTAGATAGATTCTCTCACGAGTAGAGTTCTTGGCAAGGTCTAGACAATAGCTATTGTTCTACTTTAGGTAGTCCTTTTGTTCTTCGTTCACACGGCTTCTTGCAAAGCCTGCCCTCAACATGGTCTGTGCGCAGGTCCCTGAAGTCTATATATACTGCTACATGTACGCTCCTAGCCCCCCATCTCGACCTCTTGGTCTTTACTGGGCTAGGTAAGCAACCCCCTCTTGTACTACATAGCTGGTAGTCACAAATACTAACTTGGTCTTTACTGGGCTAGCTACCTGAATAAGGTTTATAGTTGGTGAGAGCATTGTGCTACACGCCTGCCACCACCTCGTCGTCGTCGTCCACATCGTGTCCCTAGTTGCTGCGTTGAGCTCCGTCTCCGTGACATTAGGTCGAGATCGTTGTGAAACCCTGGGTTCCCCCATTCCCACCGTTTAAAAAAGTTTATTCCTGTTTGACGAGTACGTCTCCGGTCTTTCCATACCGTTGAGCTACTACTTACGTCGTCCGTTTCTACCCCCTGCGTTGTTCAGTGCCTAAGGACACGCGCACCCGTTTTTCCAAGGACCTCTCTACGAACGAGCCTCAGCTCAAGAGGTGCCTCCCCCCATCTTTCCTCGACGCTCTCGCTGCCAAGCGTACGAGCGGTCAACCTCATCGCTGGTCTGACAAAGACCTCGTCAACGTCGCCAAGTACGTATCCAAGAAGCCGCCTGTCAAAGGCATCACCCTCACTGTCCCCTCTTACGAGGAAAATCGACAACTTCGCGCTTCTGCCCGAGCATACGGAGAACGTGTAGCCGAGGAACGAGCTCGCACTCTTGCTGAGCAACAAACTCACAAGCCGACTCTCGCTGAGCGACTTGCCAAATTCCCTCCGCCCACTCCCGCTCCCGCTGCACCCAAACCGGTACTGATAGACTTCAAGAAGTTATCACCGGTTGACCTCGTAGGCATTTTCAAGCCAAAACTTACCGCCGTCCGCACTCGCTTGCAAGCTCTCACAGAGCTTGAAGAACTCCTGAACCGCGCCAACCCCGACCACCGTCGCGCCCTGCTTCACCTAGTCAACAAGGTCGATCGTTTCCTCAACCTAGTCGACAAACTCGCTCCCGTCACAGCAGACCGCGAGTGGCAGCTCTTGGACTGGGGTTGTAAAGCAATCGGGAAAATTTCTTTTAAGCAGCTCCGTAAAAACTACGACAAAGTTCTTGCGCAGCTTAACGTAGTTAATAACGATAGCTACTTCGAGTGGATCTAGACAGTCCACAATTTTGTAACAAATTGCATACACTTCTTCGACATGGATCCCAACCAGCCCGCCGCCCCCGCTGCCCCAGCTGCCCCAGTCACCAACCTGAGCCAGCAAGACGTCTTAAATATGTTAGGCGTCTTGACACAAAAAATGGTAGACCTTACCAATCAGGTGGCTGCACTTGCAGCTGCACAGGCACCGGCGGTTGCCGCCGCTACCCACGTTTCTCGGGAAAGAAGCATCGTCGAGAAACCGGTCTCCTTTAAGGGGAAAACCTCGTCAGAAGCCAGGCTCTTCCGACACGCGTTCATCGTCTGGGCGCAGAATCAGGGCAAAGCGTTCTTTCAGCAAGACGCGCAAGGCCAGGTCCGAGTGGACAACAATGGCGCGAGGATCTTTGATCCTCACAAACTCATAACAAGCGCCCTGTCCTTCATGCAGGAGGACGCCGCTGATTGGGCTCGCCCTCACATTGAGGAGTTAGCCAATAGCAAGCCAGCATTTGGAAATGACTGGGACACATTTATCGAGGCTTTTAAAGCCAAATTTGAGCCAATAGATGCTGTCATGGAGGCTAAGACGAAAATAGCCAACATGAAGCAAGGCAACAAAACCTTCGCCGCCCATATCTCCGAGTTCGAGACCTGGGCTCCTCGCACTGGCTGGAGCCAGCAGGACCTCTTCGATCGTCTCAAGTCGAGCTTGAGCACCGAGTACTTGCAACGTGTCTCGTACTTTCAAACCCGCGCTGCTACCTACGACGCTCTCAAGGACCAGTGCAAGGCAGTCGATGCTCAGCTCGCCGATTTGCGAAACAGCACGGGCAAGGTTATGGTGGACAGTTCCTCGGGACACGGCAAGTCCCACCAGCAAGCGTTCCGCGATCCCAACGCTATGGAGATCGATGCCTCCCGCTTCTCCGCCTCGTTTGACTCGCTCTTTGCGGGTCTGGGCAAACAGGAGATCTTCCAGAAATGGAAGAAGGAGATGAGCAAGCGCTGCTCGGTTTGTGGTTCTGAGAGCCACAAGAAGAGGGATTCAAAGCACCCAGACGACCCGGTCTGCAACCACTGCGGTGGTACCGGTCACTGGGGGGCAGTTTGCCTGAAACGGCTCCAAGGCGTCCCTAAGGGACAAAAAGTCGCTGCAACCTCGTCGACCTCGTCGACCACTACTACTGCAGCCAAGCAAGACGCGTCCAACGACAAGGATGCTAAAATTGCTGCGCTCAAGGACATGCTTGACATCCAGAAAAAGCAAATGGATGAGATGGCAGCAAAAATTAATGCGGTTTTTTGAAGCGGACTCGTGACACAGCCGCAGCTGCGAGTCCCCCAGATACCCTGTCCTTGCTTCCTTCGTCGTCCCCGTCTTCTGCCTCGTCGTCTTCGTGTACAACGTCTACTCCATGCCCATCGTCTACTATCTCCTCGTGTACTATATCGTCGCTAGATCGGTTATCGTCTCATTTCCGTGTACATGTACTAGTTAAAGGTCTGAATAGAAGCATTCGCGTTCCTGCTATGATCGATTCAGGAGCTACAGCTTTATTCATCAGTCACCAGTTCGTCAAGAAGCATAAGATTATTCAGCACCCGCTCGAAAGGGTCATCTCATTGCATAACATTGACGGAACTAAGAATAAAGCTGGCGGATTAACGCACTTCGTTCGCCTTACACTCACAGTCGGAGATCACACGGAAAAGGCAGAGTTTCTCGTCACGGACTTAGGTCCAGAAGACGTCATTCTTGGGCTACCATGGCTCAAACGCGTAAACCCTACCGTTAACTGGGGAAAAGGAGAAATGACAATTCCGAGCGGCTCGGAAGAATCTCCTGATGAACCTTTCCAGAAGGTTGACGGTAATCGCAAAGAACGTAGGCAGTGGGTCAAAGCCGGTATTATCCAAGACACCACTGACGAAGTCTGGTGTATGGCCGGCTTCACCTACTCTACCAAGCTTGCTGCCGAAGCAAACGAAGCTAAAGCTCAGCGCTCCTTCGAAGACATTGTTCCATCAGAGTATCACAGACACGCTAAAGTCTTCTCTGAGGAAGAGTCTAATCGGCTACCCCAGCATCA